>JAVTVY010019686.1:0-71548 GCA_036873755.1 Hanleya hanleyi | reverse complement strand
ACCATAAGTACTGAATATGCAAATGATTATATACTTTAGACCAAACCAATGGCCATTCCTGCCCTACACCAAATGAACCAATGGCAGACATACAACTTTACTATGGAGCTCTTGATAGGGTACATGTCAGTAAGAGTATGTAGCCTAAATCAGTATAAAAGTAGGGCTAATGTATCATATGTATACTTGAGAGATCCCTTTTTAGAAGACTGGAAAATGATAGAAAAATAAAAAAAAAATTGTAAAAAAATAACTAATGACCGGTTTGACCTGAAAGTCTTAAAGGCACAAGTAAAAAATAAAAGGATCATAACCTGTAAATTTCATGAACTTCCTTGCAATAGTTATCGCGATACGGCTCGGACAGACACCACAATAATACTCCTTAGCCCGTAGGGCTGAGGAGTAAATACATGTACAGTTGTGATCTTATTGCCCTGGCCTGAAACTAAGTGTCGGACGGGTCTTTTGTCAATTTGTACTCTGCCTATCTGTTGCCCCATATCCGGTCAAGCAGTTGATGTTAACGTGAAACAAACAATTATTTTTAAAAAATATTCCCAATATTATTCACAACCCCTGTTTTATTTATTTTTAAGCAAAAAAAAATATAATTTTTTTTAAATGTTACACATGGCCCATGGGATGAAAGAAATAACTACAACCGGCTAGAGTTACTGAGCTGTATCACAATGGGATGGTATATTCGGCTAAATATCGGAGCCAGTTCATCTCAGAGAAGTGAAATTCCCCACAGTATCTCTATGTAATTTGTGCATTTTTATTCTGAAATTCGAAGGAAATCTATTCAGAATCAAAACAAACCTCCAATACCTCACATGTTATTTTCATAGTGCCTAGTCACAATGTTACAACATTACAAGCCCAACGTCATTGTGCTTTGAAAAAAAAACCCCACGTGAGGTATTGGAGATTTTCTTTGATCCTGAACAGATTTCCTTCAAATTTCAGAATAAAAATGCACAAATTACATACAGATACTGTGGAGAATTTCACTTCTTCAAGAAAAACTGGCTCCGATAGCTGAAAATCACATCCCATCAATCATAATGTGAGATAGAAACTCCCCTGACGAATCTCCATTGGTAATGCATTAGCGTCAGTGCAACAACAACAACAACAACAGCAACGATGTTTGTGTTGATTTATTGGGTTGGCCATACCTTTCGCTATCTTCCATGAAGTATATTTTAGAGGACTTGTTATGCGAGACACCGCTTGTACTGGCCGACGACCACAGTTCATTTTATAACTGAAAACTCAACTTCATCATCGGATGTGTTGGCAGGAAGCACAAACACATGGGCACTACTTTCGTTTTTGACTACTTTCGTTTTTTGACAGAATCTCACAGGTTCCTACAATTCTGTTACAAGACAAAGTACAAGTTACACTTTTCCGATAAAACAGGCGTTTATTATCGTTCAAATCCATTCTGAGAACTTTTAGACGAAACAACAAGTCGATTTTCACAGTTTTAATATCGGACTATTTTTTTCTCAACAGCCCAGGGATACGACAATGGCAATACCGTACTACTGAATATGCAGAGGAATATAGACTTCTAGACCAAACCAATGACCAGTCATTCAATACACTGAACCAATGGCTGAAATACAACTTTACTATGGAGCTCTTGATTGGCTACAAGCTAGTAAGAGTATGTAAATCAGTATAAAAGTAGGGCTAATGTATGCATACTTGTAGATCCCTTTTTAGGAGACTGGAAAATGGTAGAAAAATAAAAAAAATTGTAAAAAAATAATTAACATCCGGTTAGACCTGAAAGTCTCAAAGGCACAAGTAAAAAATAAAAGGATCATAACCTGTTAGTTTCATGAACTTCCTAGAAATAGTTATCGAGATACGGCTCGGACAGACGGACAGACACATCCCCAGGGCCACAACAATACTCCTGAGCCCGTAGGGCTGAGGAGTAAAAAATAGGTCAAGGTCAGTCAACTGGGATACATGTAGGCTTCTAGTCAATCAACAGTTGCATAAGTAATATGAATTTGGAGACCCCAGTTTCCATCCTTCATAAAATAAAGCAAATATTAAATTTGACCTTGATAAATACGCCAAGGTCAGTCATCTTCAGTACACCTCTGGACCTTCACCAGATGTATACATAATATTAATTTGAGAAGCCCAGATATATTTCTTTATGTTAGACCATAATAAACAGTATATGACCTATAAAAAATAGGTCAAGGTCAGTCAACTGGAATAAGCTTCTAGTCAATCACGAGTTGCATATATAATATGAATTTGGAGACCCTAGCTTTAATTCTTCCAAAAATATAGCAAATACTAGGATTTGACCTTGATAAAATAGGTCAAGGTCAGTCATTTTTAATAGGCTTCTGACCCTTCACCCAATACATATGTGGTATGAATTCACAATGCCTGGCTATAATTCTTCTTGAGATATCGTGTTCACAAGAAAGATGGACAGACAGACGGACAGACGACGCTGACGACGACAATACCCTTCGGGCAAAATTTGCCCGAGGGGTAAAAACTGTTAATGTAATTGCATCTCCTCGATTCATTAATTAAGTCTAGACTCCCATATTTCGGCAAGAAGTACTTTCATTCAAGTGCTACAACCGGACAGGCTTCTTGACGTGGGTCACCCATCAAAATTTTGAGTTATGCGCGCTCGTACAAATAACGTCATAATTTTGGCTTTTTTCTCTGCTTTCAGAAAGCGGTGCACAGGCACCCAAATAGTCCCTCTTAGCAAGTCCTTATTAGGCCTTGAGTTAAAATCAAACTCACAGCGGAACCAAACACATACATGTATCATACTCCAATCACCTACCACTGGCCTCAATTATTCCTCGCAACAGAGACTGGAAAAAATATTGAAAACAATTCACTTCTCTGGCAGAGGTTGGCTAAAGGGGTTAACGGATCGGGACTATTTTTAATAGTGGTCTTGTCCCTACTAGAGTAGGTAATTTTGCTCAATCACCTTCAAACTATGCATGGGTATTCCCTGTTGACTGGCTAGAAAATGTGAGAAATTTCAGTGAGATTCGCTGAGCGGTTGACGAACTATAGGGCTTCGAATTCATGTACCACAACCTAAATACAACACTTTTTCACTTCCTCAGGCAAGTTCATGGATCAACAATGTTATCATGTGTGACTCGAGCAACCATCATCAGAGCCCCAAATACTAATTAAAAGATGCTCCTTCCATTTGCCAACATTTCAACACCTGAAACGACCTCTTTAGCCTTTCTCATGAATTATGGTGATTTTTTTTACAATGGTACCCCCAAAACCCCTAATTTTGATAAATTTTTAAGATTAATGTTTGGTTTTATCATAAAAACAGAATCGTGAAACTGTGACATTTGGAACTGTTTAACGGAAAAACTATTTCTGGTCAAATAAAATCACAGAAGTTGCAGCTGAAGAAGAGCGCTTTCCAATTATGCAACGAATTATGACCCTACACCCCAACCAAGTACACCAATAAAGGTTGACCCCTGCCATTTTTGTTCGCCATTAGTCAAACATTCAAGTCAAACACTTTATTATAACAGAAAAAGTCACTTAAGGTAATCCCTAACCACTTCGGCTATTATCTCGTGTTCTCGAGCTCAGCTAAATATGACCAAATGTCCATTAATCCATGCAAAACATGGAAAAATTGAGGTGTGTCTAGTTAAAACTATACAATATAGCCTCCGTCTAGCGGCTGGAGCACTGTTAGCGGAGTCCCTTGTCATTATTCAACATTACGAGGCTGATTGGAGCAGTGATGAATAGAGCCGCTTCAACTGAGGCTAAATTGGGGTTT
Source organism: Hanleya hanleyi (assembly GCA_036873755.1). Taxonomy (NCBI): domain Eukaryota; kingdom Metazoa; phylum Mollusca; class Polyplacophora; order Lepidopleurida; family Hanleyidae; genus Hanleya; species Hanleya hanleyi. The sequence continues at coordinate 67,710 of JAVTVY010019686.1, read as the reverse complement.
AAAGAACACTACCCCTGTCGGCCAATGTACCAATATTTCTGATAATTTTGGCCTTTTCAGAGGACAGCTATAAGAATCCACCGATTCCTCGATTAATTACGGGGATTCTCGAGGCATAACTTTGAAGCATGCCCCAATTGCATATTATAGCGAGCGATATATATAGCAGACAACTGTAAAATTTAGAAAACAATCGCGAATAATCAGTAACCAAATCACACAAAAATAGCTTCAAATGTTCTAACGACAAAGCCACACGCCATCTCCGCCCTTACATTGCCTGGCCTTTCTCACATTTTACTAAAACACTTCATAATTCAAACAAAAATACCTAACTTTGCGTCGTCTGCATTATCCATTGTCCATTTTTCAACACCAATTGATCCCAACTGCAGCGGAAAATGAAACCCTTTTAGGGGTCGGACCACTACAATTTACATTGGCGGCAATGTTAAAAACTGTTAACGTAATTGCATCTTCTCGATTCATTAATTAAGTCTAGACTCCCATATTTCGGCAAGAATTACTTTTATTCAAGTGCTACAACCGGACAGGCTTCTTGACGGGGGTCGCCCATCAAAATTTTGAGTTATGCGCGCTCATACAAATGACGTCATAATTTTGGCTTTTTTCTCTGCTTTCAGAAAGCGGTGCACAGGCACCCAAATAGTCCCTCTTAGCAACTCCTTATTATGCCTTGAGTTAAAATCAAACTCACAGCGGAACCAAACACATATCATACTCCAATCACCTACCACTGGCCTTCAATTATTCCTCGCAACAGAGACTGGAAAAAATATTGAAAACAATTCACTTCTCTGGCAGAGGTTGCCTAAAGGGGTTAACGGATCAGGACTATTTTTAATAGTGGTCTTGTCCCTCCAAGACGCACGTGGACGTGGCTGCCATGTTTCTATTGTGAAGAGAGACTACTCTGTTGTCTACCAAACATTTAGTCACTGTGTGGTCACTGGGCATCACAATTTATAACTTCTCTGAGTTAATGCTGTTAGTAGTTCATAACTTGGTTATAATTTCTATAGTTGGTCCCCTGACTGCTTGATATTAAAGGGATCCCTGAACAGATCTTAATTAACATTGATTTTCATTGCTAGAAAAAAAATCTTTGCTCTCTATTTTCGGAATGTGTCTAATTTGCGCATAGCATTTAATGCCACGACACATCAATGCAATTTAAAGGCCTGGAGATTAAAAGCTGAGGATGCATTATGCTGCTGCTCCTGCAGCACTGACAAACATCAACAAACTGGGCTGGGTTCTGGAGAAAGGGACAGCAGTCAAGAGAAATTTCAGCCTACAATCATTGCTTTTTGTATGATCAACATGACCAAACCTAATTTGAAGAAAATTTGACTCTAAAGTTTTCAGACAGAAATTTGCCCAAATCTACATTCAATCATCAAATGAACTGACGTCTGAACTCTGCTGCAACCAATTTTGTGTTAACATCATGCGTCTTCAAACTGGTGGAAATAAGAAAACTGGTGCTTCATACTGGGAGCATCCTCATTGCATCAGTTTGTATACCTCCTACTGTAAGATACACCTCTGGTTGCACTGCGATTGAAATCACCATGCAAAACTTTTGTGAGCATAGCTCTCGGCAAGTCAGCATCGTCTACTTATAAACCGAGTGTGGTGGGCTCAGCATATGTCACAGCTGAACAAGAACTTAATGATTTAGCATAAAACTTTTACAAGATACCGTACATGTATACTGGATGCGTTTCCCATCTCTCTCACATTCAGATCTGTGTCGATTAAAATTGATACAGACTGAATGTGCATGTGCACCACGTTTTCCTGCACAGTGCAATAAAAATTTTCAAAACAATTTAAATATCAGTTAATAGAACTTTTGTCCCAATTTGAAAATAGCTATATATTATATATTATATCAATGCAGGAAAGAAGCAATCAGAAATGGCTTAATTGTATTTCCCCGATTTCGCTTTAGTCCGACACTGCCCCGACATTGTTCTGTTCTGTTTTTCATACTTGTCCATACAATATTAACCGAGATCCAGCCCAGACAAGTCCCAAATGTGCACCACGTTTTCCTGCACAAAGCAAAATAAAAATTTTCAAAACAATTTAAACATGAATTGCAGGCAAGCACCTAAAAGGTGCGTGGACCCCTCAGCCTGTTTTTTTTTTAGTCAAGTAGGATCAGGGCTGCATTCCGAAAAACGTATGGGCACCCAAAACTCAAATGAAACAAAAAATGAAAGTGATAGATATAATAGACTTCGTTTTCACGTGAGTGGTGTGCTGGGTTTACAGCATGCAAGAAAGTGTAGCTTTATCAGTGGCAATTTATGCATTGCACAAGTGTGATAAGTTTAATGGCTTAGAAACACACTGATTGACACTCGTTTTAAATAATTTCCAAGGTACAGTAACATGTTTGGTGACGAAAATTGAAGCATTATGTTGTACCAGTTAAATGTGTGGACACAAATATGGTTCATGCAAAAGTTTTAGGATAAATCATATGATGTAAAATAGAATGATTTAACAGCAAAATTGAAGAAAAATGTTGTCCTTCATTGAAGGTGACGCGAAATTCAAACTACACTTCTGAAATAAATATGTTTTGTGCAAAAGCTTTAAGATAAATCATATGATGTGGAGTAGAATGATTTAATAGCAAAATTGAAGAAAAATGTTGTCCTTCATTTAAGGCGACGCGAAATTCACACTAACAGGGGTTCGATACTGCAGGGATTCCCCTGCCAGTTATTTCATATTATACTTCTGAAATAAAATATGGTTTGTGCAAAAGCTTTCTGATAAATCGATGCAGCAAAATTGAAGAAAAATGTTGTCCTCATTTAAGGCGACATGAAATTCAAACCTAACAGGGGTTCGATACTGCGGGGACCCCCTCGCCGGTTATTTTCTCTTGTACTTGGGAAATAAAATAATGTCACCAACCTGTTAGTTATTACTATAAAAGGAAAAAAAATTAGGTGATTCAGCATGTGTGTGAAAAAGCAATGTACACTGCAGGCTGAGAAGCTGTGAATAGGAAAAAGTCCAAAACTTTAACATTTAGTGCCCCAGGGGTGGAGAAATCCCCCAAGGGTAGTGTATAGGTTGAACAAGTGTAGCATCATGTAAGCTCTCAGAATATATGGGAATTGGGGAGTTCCATCCAATGGTAATCTTGAATGGCCCAGGCTTTCTTGTATCAGGGAACCTTCAAAAGTCAAAATGAAACATGCAACCAAGGGTTCCCAATGGGCATAGATAACAGTGCAAAAAGCCAAGCCATCAATAAAAAAAAATAAAAGAAATAAATAAAATTCATGAAATCATCATAGCCATCTGAAAATCTAATCACTTCATCAGTCAACATTCAGGAAGCTCTCACCAAAGTTTGGTCAGGCCTGACTTGATAGATCTGCAGATATTCAGCGGACAAGAACATGTTGATGGGCATAGATAACATTGCAAAAGCTGAGCCATCAATAAATAATAAAAAAATAATTAAAAATCACGAAATCATCATAGCCATCTGAAAATCTAATCATTTCTTCAGTCAACATTCAGGAAGCTCTCACCAAAGTTGGTCAGGCCCGCCTTCATAGATCTGCAGATATTCAGCGGACAAGAAAATGTTGACGGACGGACGGACGTACGTACATGGCAACGACAAGACCCTACAGCCCTATGGGCTGAGGGGTAATATCAGTTAATAGAACTTTTGTCCCAATTTGACAAGCTGAGTAGCTAGCAGGTCCTCCGCCAAGTAGCCTGTTTGAGAGCATACAGCATATACGCTTCCAATATCTCCTTAAATATAACTTGGAAAGTTGATATGTGTATGTGGAAAGAGACGTTCATCTGGAATTGTTGAGACAATTTGAGGAGGTTTGGGAAGCAGTAATGGGTAGTGTAACACTGGAATGTAAGTCTGTAGTTGTATATGGATTTGTGGATGGTGAGGTTTATAAATCGATGAGTGGAATAGATCAAGATATCGCGTTCACAACACAGATGGGTACAATATGGGTGAGTGAAATCCAAGATGGTCAATGGCAGCCATCTTGGATTACATACTACCTCAATGAAAATCAATACCAATCGCTGTCTAACTGATGTGAAGCACCGTCTCGAGTTTGAAGTTGATTGGTCAAATTGTTGTCGAGATATGACGTTCACAAGATCCGAGACGGATGGAATCCAATATCGTCAATGGCAGCCATCTTGGATTTGTACCTCAGTGAAAATCAATACCAATGGCCGTCTAATTGATGTGAAGCACATTCTCAAGTTTGAAGTCGATTGGTCGAACTGTTCTCGAGATATCGCGTTCACAAGATGTGGGATGGACAGAATCCAATATGGTCAATGGCAGCCATCTTGGATTATGTACCTCAGTGAAAACCAATACCAATGGCCGTCTAACTGATGTGAAAAACCTTCCCTAGTTTGAAGTCGATTGGTTGATTTGTTTCTGAGATATCGTGTTAACAAGATGTGGAACGGAGTGAATCCAATATGGTCCATGGCAGCCATCTTGGATTACGTATCTCAGTGAAAATCAAAACCAATGGCCGTTTAACTGATGCGAAGCACATTCCCAAGTTTGAAGTCGATTAGTTGAATTGTTCTCGAGATATCGTGTTCACAAGATCTGGGACGGATGGAATCCAATATGGTCAATGGCAGCCATCTTGGATTATGTACCTCAGTGAAAATCAATACCAATGGCCGTCTGACTGATGTGAAGAACATTCCCAAGCTTGAAGTTGATTGGTGGAAATGTTCTTGAGATATCGCGTTCGCAAGATGTGGGACGAACAGAATCCAATATGGTCGATGGCGGCCATCTTGGATTACGTACTTCAGTGAAAATCAATACCAATGGCCGTCTAACTGATGTGAAGCACCTTCTCAAGTTTGAAGTCAATCGGTCAAATTGTTCTTGAGATATCGCGTTCACAAGATGTGGGACGGACAGAATCCAATATGGTCGATGGCGGCCATCTTGGATTACGTACCTCAGTGAAAATCAATACCAATGGCCGTCTAACTGATGTGAAGCACCTTCTCAAGTTTGAAGTCGATTGGTCGAATTGTTCTCAAGATATCCCGTTCACAAGATGTGGGACGGACGGACGGACGGAAGGACGGACGGACGGAAGGACGGACGGAGGGACGGACGGAAGGACGGACGGCTAGCATTTCCAAGTCCTCCCACCACTTCGTGGCGGAGGACAAAAATAGCTATATATATATATTATATCAATGCAGGAAAGAAGCAATCAGAAATTGCTTATTGTATTCCCCCCATTTCGCTTTAGTCCGACACTGCCCCGACGTTGTTCTGTTCTGTTTTTCATGCTTGTTCATACAATATTAACCGAGATATTACACGGACAAGAAACCTGGACGGACAGACGGACAAAATGCTTTACTTTGCACAACTACAAGGGACTGACCTCATACCATGCAAATTTCATGCTCATCCATACAATATGAACGGAGATCCAGCCTGGACAATTATATATATCCCATTCACTAAGGTTTGAGGAACAAAGGGCCATAACTCTTGAACATATAACCGAAACGCAAAGAAACTTCACGCTGCACAACTACAGGGCACTGACCACATATCATGCAAATTTCATAATTGTCCATACATTATTAACCAAGATCCAGCCCGAACAAGTCCCAATTCATGGAGATTTCAGGAACAAAGGGCCATAACTCTTGAAAATATAAGCGAAATGCGAAGAAACACAACTATGGGGCACTGCATGACCACATATCATGCAAATTTCATACAATATTAACCAAGATCCAGCCCGGACAAGTCCCATTCAAGAACATTTCAAGAACCAAGGGCCATAACTCATGAAAATATAACCGAAACTTGGAAAAAAAACTCTATGCTGCACAACTACGAGGCAATGGCCACATTTCATGTAAGTTTCAGCCCTGTCCATCAAATATTAACAGAGATATTGCGAGGACAAGAAATTCGAACGGACAGATGGACAACTGACAAACATTCGAACTTTAGGGGCTTATAATTGTGCAACATTGTAACGAAACATTGTTGAAAGCTGGCTGCAATGTTGCACAATTACCCACTTCATGGATGTTTATTTAAAAAAATCCCACATTTTTAAAATCGTTTCTTATAGAGAAAAGACATTATTAAAATCGCTTCTTATAGAGAATATCCATCAATAAAACACTGTTTTAAACATTTGCAGCCTCTTTTCAATAGGAATTAAGGGCTTAGGTCTGTTGTTAATTCCAACTAGAGCAGAGTCTGAGGGATGCACACATTTGATCAAAATGATCAGTAAGACTACTTACAAGATACATGGTGGTGGCTAATGTTTCATGAGTAAGTTGAATGGGATTGTGTCGGGTGGCGGTGGAAATGATCAGTAACACTCCCCCGATGCACATTTGATAGAAATTGACAAGTATTTGTAGTGGAATATAAGTATACATGTTATAGTAGTTTACCGGTAAGCTAGTTCATTTAGAATGCATTGGGTGGTGGCACGGTATGTAACTAGTTGACAATGAGACCTTGCTCGGTCGCGACTGCGGTTAACGGATTGTCCATGCATGTGTCGTGACGATACTCAGACGAGTTTAATGGATTGTTCTGAAAATTGATGTTAATAATGATTGTTGAGAATGGGGTTATGCAGGCATATAGTATTTAACCCCAGGCATATAGTATTTTACCTAACTGTTGTTACCACTAGAACAGTATTCCCTGTATCGTGTAGACTTGAAATGGGCCGTTGCAACAGATAGGCGAATTACTGTCATCTGGATAACCACATTGAAGAGGAAAAGGAAGTAAATGGGAAGTGAAATATTAAACTTACTACCTGTAGATGCATATGCGCCATCCCGAGCTTAGGTCTCATGGTATGGCAGCTACAAACAAAATCTGAGAAGAATCTAATCAGCGGTTGTCAAGTTATGCTCCAGATCGAATGTTACGGACCAACTGAGAAAATTCTGCCCATAGGTGGTGCCACCTGTAGACGCACATGCACCAAACGCAATCCCAAGCGAGGTCTCATGGTACGGTAGCCACATACAAAATTTGAGAAGAATCCAATTAGCTGCATGTTGTTAAGTTATGCTCCGGAAACGAAATGTTACTGACCAACAAGAGAAAGTTTTGACCATAGATGGCGCCACCTGTAGACGCACATGCGCCAAACACAATCCCAAGCGAGGTCTCATGGTATGGTAGCTACATACAAAATTTGAGAAGAATCCAAGTAGCGGTTGTCAAGTATGCTCAGGAAACTAAATGTTACGGATCGACAAGAGAAACTTTTGACACTAGGTGGCGCCACCTGTGGACGCACATGCGCCAAACGCAATCCCAAGCGAGGTCTCATGATATGGTAGCTGCAAACCAAATTTGAGAGGAATCGAAGTAGCGGTTGTCAAGTTATGCTCCAGAAACGAAATGTTACGGACCAACAAGAGAAAGTTTTGGAGTGAGTGAATACGATTCCAACTATATTTTAACTATATTCCAACTATATTTCAGTCATATCACGACGATGGGTCCTATTCCTTTTCACACCCGGGAACAACACGGGTGGGGTCCTATTCCTTTTTGCACCCGGGAACCCCACGGGTGCCTCAGTTAGTCGCCTCTTACAACAAGCTCTCTGAGGAGCTGAGGCCTATTCTTACCATGACCTGGGGTGTGCACAACGACATCCCAGGTCAATCCCCGGAAGTCCTATGGGGCGAGAAAGTTTTGACCCTAGGTGGCACCGCCTGTAGACGCACATGCGCCAAACGCAATCCCAAGCGAGGTCTCATGGTATGGTAGCTGCATGCATACCAAATTTGAGAGGAATCCAAGTAGCGGTCAAGTTATGCTCTGGAAACGAAATGTTACAGACATGACAGACGGACGGAGAGAGAGAGAGAGAGAATTATGGTTTAATGTCGCGTTCAGCAATATTTCAGCTATATAGCGATGATCAAACAAAATTCTAAGTACTCAAGTCACTAACTTAGTAATCCAACGCATTAAAACATACACACATTAAAACATATGTAACAGCCCGAATTCTCTCAAATAACCCAAGATGCAATCCTCCCTCACCCGACTAAAAAGATCTTCAGAAGTAGTCGCTCGATAAAAAGCATCTCTTACAGCTTTAAAGTCTATGCATTCGATAATATGTTTCACCGTGAGTACATCGTGGCATGGAACACACCTTGGGACTGGCTCTTTTTTAGTAGATGTTCGTGAGTTAATCGTGTATATGGCCGATTCTACATCGCCTGATCATGGTTTGATCGAAACGTTTCCGGCTGTTCAGATGAGTATAGCCTACAGTTTTTTTTAACTTAGGAAGTTTGTTAGTATTCACAGCATCACATAAAGATTGAAACAGCCGGCTGCCGTCTTACATAAGTACAGATAGAGGACCTGAAATCGGTATATGGGATTCCAACAGGATCAATCTCATCATCTAGGGCTGCCTTAGCCATCCTATCAGCCTCAGTATTACCTTTGATGTCACCGTGACTAGGCAACCAACAGAACACAATATCAATCTGTTGATCAAATCTACAGTCATGTAGTTGTAAAATACTCAAGATAGTGGGATGAGTCGAAGTTCTACTTTTAATCGCTTGGAGGCATGACAGTGAATCTGAGAATATGCATATTTTTTCCTTTTAGTGGAACCAATACCCCTCTAAAGCCAACAATATAGCTTTTGCTTCTGCAGTGAATATCGAACATTTACCTGGTAGTCGACAGGTTTTAGTTTTGGAACTAAAGATAGTAGCACATGCTACTCTCTCACCATCTTTAGAACCATCTGTATATATAAATAGCCTGATGCGATACATGTACAGACGGACGGACGGACAAGCTGAAACCAGTATACGCCCCTTACACTACGTGTCGGGGGGGGGGGGGGATATGAAAAAGCCCTTAAGGTTTGGACGGACCTTCAAAAAACCCCTCAAAGTTAGAATGTTAGCAGGGGCGGACAAATGGCACGACGGACAGAGCGATCGCTATTTGCATAAATATGGAAGTAAGAATGAATAACTATCCTGTCATATCAAGTAACCACACAAATTCTCTGAACCAAATATTATATCATGTGGGAATGTTCAAATCCGTGACTCAAGTGTCCCTAAAAGGCATCAAATTGTCGTGTGACTCAAGTGTCCCTAAAAGGCATCAAATTGCTGAAGTCCATGCAGTGTGGCGGTAGGGCTGGTCAGATACAATGGACAGTCAATCAATAACCCACTTACCATGCTTACATGGCAGATTTCCTAAATTCAGATGGATTCAAGGTCAATAATTCTTCGTGTCTATTTATGAATTATTTTGACCAGAGCTGATGGGCCGATATATGAAGGTTAATTCGAAGTATCAATGGAGAAGTCAAAGTTTCTGCAGCGTGTTTGAAGTGTTCCCATGAAACTCTGCAAAGTGTATCTTAAGCATGCCTGTATTACATGTATGTTTACAGTGTGTTTGAAGGGTACTCATCACTACATTTTGAAGTGTTCAATCCAAAGCAGTAAGGGTGGGAATACAATGTTGGATGTACAGAAATTGCTTCTGACACTGAAGTCATCTGGTGTTAGATACATGTATACTGAATTGTGAACCCTCTAAAGAAACGTCTCATTCAAAATAGCCAACAATGGCAGATAGGAAGATTCCGTATATTCCAATGTAATCCCTTGACCATCATGTTCTTAGAGAAGTACATGTAGTAAGGGTAATGTGATTATCTGTGGCCATTATGGTTCAGGATTGTATATATACATGGCAGGAAGTATTTATATTGTGGGCAAAAGTGGAGGAAATACGTACAAACAGATAGCCCTTCTCTCACCCCGATTCCTTCCACTTCACCATGAATAATCACTTCCAAACACATTTCCTCCCAACAGCCATCATTCTGTGCCTGTAACATCATTGTGGTAATCACCTTATCAGAAATTGCCTCACGGTATCGATGGCCAAAATAGCCATAAACACAGCAATCTGAAGGCTCTTCAAACTATCAATAGTTAACCATGGTGGTCAGCTCACCGACCAAAGTCACTGAAGGTCCTCATGAATTTTACACGAAATGGAAAATAAAGCTTGCACAACAGGGTCCAAGAAAATGAAGACGGATTTCTCTTGACAGCGTGAAGCAGCCATTCCCAGGACAGTTCTATTTTCTTGTGTATCTAACTTGGTAAGAAGGATCACTGACAGTAAACAGAGGGACATTGTTGTTATATGGTGAATCCTTCCAAGACATTGACAATGATCTCACAGTTCTGATATGAAGCCATAGTTCATATAGCAGAGACAGTTAATCTCACTTAATGCTTTACAAGCAATTCCATTCCCTGATCTCTACTTTTTCAATGGCTTAGATCATTTTGAATGCCACAGCTTTATATTGTAAAAGTTCATTTCAACCTTACCAAGTGGTCTCAGTGTTTGATGCTATTACAGCAGAGCCAAAGTTCCTCTCTATATGGCTTCTGGCAGTCATTAAGGATAGAGAATGAAGCACTTTGACTAAAGCTTTCCTCTTTTATCATCATTGAACTTGAAACATGCTTACCATTAAAGCACTGAGTCCAGATGCTCTCAGAGGGGAAAAAATCCAATTGCCCACTTCATGCCAGCAAAGAAAGCCAAGCAAGCTCCATTTATTCTGATATACAACCATGTACATGTAAGAGCAACGGCATTTCAAACTGTTTCAGTAAACTGCTTTCCAATTTAGAACTGCAAGCTTAGAGATGTATACCAGACATTCCCATAGGACCAGAGATACCTCATACATGTAGATGTATACCAGACATTCCCATAGGATCAGAGATACCTCATATATGTAGATGTATACCAGACATTCCCATAGGACCAGAGATACCTCATACATGGACATGTATACCAGACATTCCCATAGGACCAGAGATACCTCATACATGGACATGTATACCAGACATTCCCATAGGACCAGAGATACCTCATACATGGACATGTATACCAGACATTCCCATAGGATCAGAGATATGTCATACATGGACATGTATACCAGACATTCCCATAGGATCAGAGATACCTCATATATGTAGATGTATACCAGACATTCCCATAGGACCAGAGATACCTCATACATGGACATGTATACCAGACATTCCCATAGGACCAGAGATACCTCATAAATGGACATGTATACCAGACATTTCCATAGGACCAGAGATACCTCATATATGTAGATGTATACCAGACATTCCCATAGGACCAGAGATATCTCATACATGGACATGTATACCAGACATTCCCATAGGGGCAATTCCGTGTAAACATGGACATGATCAGTAAAAAATAAACCTAATGGTATGCTACTAATTCTTTTCCTATAACAACATAGTTTATATTCCTAAGTTCGTGGAAATAATATTTTATGTGGGTTTTAATCCAATAATAGCCTTCTACTTTTTGATGAAATGTCGTGCAAAATAGCATAAAATTCTCTGTTCATCATAGGGTAGATTTGTCATCTTGGCTACTCTTACTTTATTGAATAAATCTTTATCTATTGTCTACAATACATTGGCCTAATCATGTACTTTAACCAGAAAATGCAGGTAGCTGAAATTCCATTTAGTTTATGTAGCATAGACAGTTCTATGCTATCATGTTATATGATGTAACCTGAGTCACGAAAAATGATTTGTTTCTAAACTGATAAAAATCCCAGAGCAGCATTAGAGAAATATTTCATAATTTCTTTGTCTTACTTATGCCTCAGTCATTTCTGATAAAGCTGCTCATATATATTGAATAGAAAAAAAATGCTGGTACTTTGAAAATTGTAACCTGAGTCACATGTAACCTGAGTCACGTTTGATGGGCATCTCATTACACATAATGCAAAGAAAATAACTGCAACTTTACAGCTGTAAAAACTACTATACATATGCATTGATGACATACATATTTGAGACCAAAATTTTGATCAGTTATATTGTGATTCTTTCCACCCTCAAGTATGACTATACACATTTGTGCATAATATCCTAATTTGGGATTTTGCTCTATGTAGTTCCACTGCACCTTGATATTAAGAGTTGGATTGCTGAACTCTTCTCTGTCATTCATGTACATTTGTCTTCGAAACAAGATATAAACTACACCAATCATTCCTATTGATAATGAAGACCGTAGATTCAATATACAATGTAGGCAAATCATTTCCAGAACTGGCATTAGTTTGTGTGATATTTGCATTTGGATTCTTTTGGGTGCAAACGTGCTTGCATTTATGCCAGTTCTTCTAGAGTGTATGTGTGTATCGAACTGCACATACATCACGTTGAATTGTTTCTTTTGAATTGGTCTTACTGATTAAGTCCTATCATAGACGTACATCTAAAATACTACACATATCATGTGTTCCACAAACTGGACCATGATACTGCAGTGATGGAGAGGTAATAATGAACTTAACATGATAAAAATCTGTGTATTCTAACCAAGCATATTTAGAATTATCATGCAGCATCATTCATATATTAATAGTGTTGCATATTCTGTATTGAATACAGTTTTGTGTCAACGATTAGATTCTGACAAACTGTAACCTGAGTCACGGTAACCTGAGTCACACAATCTTTTTTTATTATCTCCCTGTTGCTATTATATATCAAGTTCAATATTGCACGTATATTTTACTATAGATGTACTTTGTTTAATCAATATTTGATGAATTCTCTCACATAATTAATTCAAAGTGAAATCTCATTTGAACTATAGTGGTGTGGGGGTCATTTCGTTTTCTTGTAACTAAACCTGATATAAAGCAACTTCTTCTATCCAAATACATAGCTTTGTTCCAGTATTACTAGTGTTGCATGTTCTGTTTTGAGTAAAGTTTTTCATCAATGTTTAGCCCCGGACAAACTGTAACCTGAGTCACAGTAACCTGAGTAACGCGATCTTCTTTAATTATCTCCCTGTTACTATTATATATCAGGTTCAATATTGCACAAATATTTAGCTACCGATGTACTTTGTTTAATGAAAGTTTGATGAATTCTCCCACACAATTAATTTGAAGAGAAATCTTGTTTGAACAATAGTGGTCTGGGGGTCATGTCTTTTTTTCGTAACCTGAGTCACGCTCTTGTTTTTGTACATAAAAGTTACAATTTGAACGTAGACAATCAACTGGTTGTGTAATTGGTTAGGTCTCACCCTGAAGTAAATAACTGCTGAATGTGGGTTATCACATGTCATTTATATTAAAATCTGAGCAAATTGAATTTGCTCTTGGGGCTCTGAATGTAACCTGAGTCACGCTGGAATTGACCATAGGACCAGAGACACCTCATACATGGATATGTATATTAGACATTCCATAGGACCAGAGATACCTCATACATGGACATGTATACCAGAAATTCCCATAGGACCAGAGATACCTCATACATGGACATGTTACAACAGACATTCCCATAGGAACAGAGATACCTCATACGTGGATATGTATACCAGACATTCCCATAGGATCAGAGATACCTCATACATGTAGATGCAGACCAGACATTCCTATAGGACCAGAGATACCTCATACATGCAGATGTATACTATATACCAGACATCCCATAGGACCAGAGATACCTCATACATGAACATCTATACCAGGCATTCCCATAGGACCAGAGATACCTCATACATGTAGATGTATACCAGGTATACCATAAATGTAAGAGCCACAGCATTTGAAACTGTTTCAGTAAACTGCTTTCCAATTTAGAACTGCAAGCTTAGAGATGTAGACCAGCCATTCCCATAGGACCAGAGATACCTCATACATGGACATGTATACCAGACATTCCCATAGGACCAGAGATACCTCATACATGCAGATGTATACCAGAAATTCCCATAGGACCAGAGATACCTCATACATGGACATGTTACAACAGACATTCCCATAGGAACAGAGATACCTCATACGTGGATATGTATACCAGACATTCCCATAGGATCAGAGATACCTCATACATGTAGATGCAGACCAGACATTCCTATAGGACCAGAGATACCTCATACATGGATGTATGTATACCAGACATTTCCATAGGACCAGAGATACCTCATACATGTAGATGTATACCAGACATTCCCATAGGCCCAGAGATACCTCATACATGTAGATGTATACCAGACATTCCCATAGGACCAGAGATACCTCATACGTGGACATGTATACCAGACATTCCCATAGGACCAGAGATACCTCATACATGGATATGTATATTAGACATTCCATAGGACCAGAGATACCTCATACATGGACATGTATACCAGACATTCTCATAGGACCAGAGATACCTCATACATGGACATGTATACCAGACATTCCCATAGGGCCAGAGATACCTCATACATGGATATGTATACCAGACATTTCCATAGGACCAGACATATCTCATACATGGACATGTATACCAGACATTCCCATAGGACCAGATACCTCATACATGGATATGTATACCAGACATTTCCATAGGACCAGAGATATCTCATACATGGACATGTATACCAGACATTCCCATAGGACCAGAGACACCTCATACATGGGTATGTATATTAGACATTCCATAGGACCAGAGATACCTCATACATGGACATGTATACCAGAAATTCCCATAGGACCAGAGATACCTCATACATGGACATGTTACAACAGACATTCCCATAGGAACAGAGATACCTCATACGTGGATATGTATACCAGACATTCCCATAGGATCAGAGATACCTCATACATGTAGATGCAGACCAGACATTCCTATAGGACCAGAGATACCTCATACATGCAGATGTATACTATATACCAGACATCCCATAGGACCAGAGATACCTCATACATGAACATCTATACCAGGCATTCCCATAGGACCAGAGATACCTCATACATGTAGATGTATACCAGGTATACCATAAATGTAAGAGCCACAGCATTTCAAACTGTTTCAGTAAACTGCTTTCCAATTTAGAACTGCAAGCTTAGAGATGTATACCAGACATTCCCATAGGACCAGAGATATGTCATACATGGACATGTATACCAGACATTCCCATAGGACCAGAGATACCTCATACATGCAGATGTATACCAGAAATTCCCATAGGACCAGAGATACCTCATACATGGACATGTTACAACAGACATTCCCATAGGAACAGAGATACCTCATACGTGGATATGTATACCAGACATTCCCATAGGATCAGAGATACCTCATACATGTAGATGCAGACCAGACATTCCTATAGGACCAGAGATACCTCATACATGCAGATGTATACTATATACCAGACATCCCATAGGACCAGAGATACCTCATACATGAACATCTATACCAGGCATTCCCATAGGACCAGAGATACCTCATACATGTAGATGTATACCAGACATTCCCATAGGACCAGAGACCAGAGATATGTCATACACATGGATATGTATACCAGACATTCCCATAGGACCAGAGACCTCATACATGGACATGTATACCAGACATTCCCATAGGACCAGAGATACCTCATACATGGACATGTATACCAGACATTCCCATAGGACCAGAGATACCTCATACATGGACATGTATACCAGACATTCCCATAGGACCAGATACCTCATACATGGATATGTATACCAGACATTCCCATAGGACCAGAGATACCTCATACATGGACATGTATACCAGACATTCCCATAGGACCAGAGATACCTCATACATGGACATGTATACCAGACATTCCCATAGGACCAGAGATACCTCATACATGGACATGTATACCAGACATTCCCATAGGACCAGAGATACCTCATACATGGATATGTATATTAGACATTCCATAGGACCAGAGATACCTCATACATGGACATGTATACAAGACATTCTCATAGGACCAGAGATACCTCATACATGGACATGTATACCAGACATTCCCATAGGGCCAGAGATACCTCATACATGGATATGTATACCAGACATTTCCATAGGACCAGAGATATCTCATACATGGACATGTATACCAGACATTCCCATAGGACCAGATACCTCATACATGGATATGTATACCAGACATTTCCATAGGACCAGAGATATCTCATACATGGACATGTATACCAGACATTCCCATAGGACCAGAGATACCTCATACATGGATATGTATACCAGACATTACCATAGGACCAGAGATACCTCATACATGGACATGTATATCAGACATTTCCATAGGACCAGAGATACCTGATACATGAACATGTATACCAGACATTCCTATAGGACCAGAGATACCTCATATATGTAGATGTATACCAGACATTCCCATAGGACCAGAGATACCTCATACATGGACATGTATACCAGACATCCCCATACGACCAGAGATACCTCATACATGGATATGTATATTAGACATTCCATAGGATCAGAGATACCTCATACATGGACATGTATACCAGACATTCCCATAGGACCATAGATATCTCATACTTGGACATGTATACCAGACATTCCCATAGGACCAGAGATACCTCATACATGTAGATGTATACCAGGTATACCATAAATGTAAGAGCCACAGCATTTCAAACTGTTTCAGTAAACTGCTTTCCAATTTAGAACTGCAAGCTTAGAGATGTATACCAGACATTCCCATAGGACCAGAGATACCTCATACATGGACATGTATACCAGACATTCCCATAGGACCAGAGATACCTCATACATGCAGATGTATACCAGAAATTCCCATAGGACCAGAGATACCTCATACATGGACATGTTACAACAGACATTCCCATAGGAACAGAGATACCTCATACGTGGATATGTATACCAGACATTCCCATAGGATCAGATACCTCATACATGTAGATGCAGACCAAACATTCCCATAGGACCAGAGATACCTCATACATGCAGATGTATACCATATACCAGACATCCCATAGGACCAGAGATACCTCATACATGGACATGTATACCAGACATTCCCATAGGACCAGAGATACCTCATACATGTAGATGTATACCAGGTATACCATAAATGTAAGAGCCACAGCATTTGAAACCGTTTCAGTAAACTGCTTTCCAATTTAGAACTGCAAGCTTAGAGATGTAGACCAGACATTCCCATAGGACCAGAGATACCTCATACATGGACATGTATACCAGACATTCCCATAGGATCAGAGATATGTCATACATGGACATGTATACCAGACATTCCCATAGGATCAGAGATACCTCATACATGTAGATGTATACCAGACATTCCCATAGGACCAGAGATACCTCATACATGGACATGTATACCAGACATTCCCATAGGACCAGAGATACCTCATACATGGATATGTATATTAGACATTCCATAGGACCAGAGATACCTCATACATGGACATGTATACAAGACATTCTCATAGGACCAGAGATACCTCATACATGGACATGTATACCAGACATTCCCATAGGGCCAGAGATACCTCATACATGGATATGTATACCAGACATTTCCATAGGACATATCTCATACATGGACATGTATACCAGACATTCCCATAGGACCAGATACCTCATACATGGATATGTATACCAGACATTTCCATAGGACCAGAGATATCTCATACATGGACATGTATACCAGACATTCCCATAGGACCAGAGATACCTCATACATGGATATGTATACCAGACATTACCATAGGACCAGAGATACCTCATACATGGACATGTATATCAGACATTTCCATAGGACCAGAGATACCTGATACATGAACATGTATACCAGACATTCCTATAGGACCAGAGATACCTCATATATGTAGATGTATACCAGACATTCCCATAGGACCAGAGATACCTCATACATGGACATGTATACCAGACATCCCCATACGACCAGAGATACCTCATACATGGATATGTATATTAGACATTCCATAGGACCAGAGATACCTGATACATGAACATGTATACCAGACATTCCTATAGGACCAGAGATACCTCATATATGTAGATGTATACCAGACATTCCCATAGGACCAGAGATACCTCATACATGGACATGTATACCAGACATTCCCATAGGACCAGAGATACCTCATACATGGATATGTATACCAGACATTCCCATAGGACCAGAGATATCTCATACATGGACATGTATACCAGACATTCCCATAGGACCAGAGATATCTCATACATGGATATGTATACCAGACATTCCCATAGGACCAGAGATACCTCATACATGGACATGTACACCAGACATTCCCATAGGACCAGAGATACCTCATACATGGACATGTACACCAGACATTTCCATAGGACCAGAGATACCTCATACATGGACATGTACACCAGACATTTCCATAGGACCAGAGATACCCCATACATGGACATGTACACCAGACATTCCCATAGGACCAGAGATACCTCATACATGGACATGTATACCAGACATTCCCATAGGACCAGAGATACCTCATACATGGACATGTACAGTACGTGAAAGAAATGAACTCAATACTGGGATGACATGATGTTAACATCATGACAACCCGATTCTGTCACAATGTTAACATGATGATAACCCGATTCTTGTCCTGATGTTGTCCCGGTTTTGTCCCGGTCTTGTTACAAGGACGGCATCGGGACAACATCGGGACGACTTCGGGACAGCATCGCGACGACATCGGGACGTCATGTGTTCGTACAATAAAGTTGAATCTTGAATCTTGAATCTTGTTGTTATCTCCAAATTACAATCGTTTACGTGACATGTGAATACAGAGGCAATTGCGTTAATGTTTACACTCGTTTGGTTCGTTTCGGTTCAGTTATTAAAATATGACCGCAAAAATTTTAAACCGGAACGAAGTTTGAACACAATATGAACGGAGTTTGACTGAAACGAAATAACCGAAACGAAATGAACCGAACGGAGTGAGCGAAATTTGGACTACCATAGTGCCAGTGGACTGCCCACTGCTGCCGTTAAACTTTAATCGTCCGTACATGTTTGTCTGTGAATAAAGTTGGATGACCGACAGAATGGCTCGGAAACCCGTATAGTTAAATGTTTACAAAATGTACTGAATGTAATTTGTTCAGATAGATAAAGAAATATGAAGGAGGTCGTCTCTAGTCCCGCGGCGAAAAGCCCCACGTGGTCCAATTGTGCGAACTTTGACCCTGCAGAGCTATGCCCCTGAAAACAGCCGCACCACGTACTCCGACCCGTGCGGCGCTTCTGAAGTGTGATCACCTACTGTTCACTTACATAGTCTACCGAATTTGTGATTACAGATGAATTGATTTCAAAATACTATAACAACTACATGGCTTGTTGTCCCAAGATTCTGTTATAGTCGGCGTCTTTTGTTTGTTTGTGAGACGAATGTATAAATTTTTATTGTACTCAGAATTAAGAGCCCCCCCCCCCCCGCAATACATAACAACGGAATAAAAGAACAACATTTCACATGGGGTACATGCTGATCTAATCCCCATTACGAAGTTAGAGTATATTACCAATATAATAATAGTAACACTTTAAATTAAGCCTAGAGCTCAAATTAACAAAAAAATGAATCCCGTTTTGCGAGACATGAGAAAATATAAAATACCACATATCTTTAGTACTTCCATTTATAAATATCTCCCTCTGCTCTCTCATTGTTATTTATTATTTAATTATTGATTTTAATATCTAGCGCTGCAAAAGATCTTAAATGAACGAAGAAATGTACCGTGAAATTTAAATAGAGCATTGAGTTGATGGACCGCGAAATCCGAATGGGAAGGGGACTACAATTTCAATCAATCAAAAATCGAAATGTAATCGGGTGGGTCTAACAAAAGAAAAAATAGTTGATAAAATACTTAATTAATATTATCCTGGATGGTATAAAACAAGATTCGTTCTCATCGAGGCGTACAAGGTACATTCCAAAGATGTTTTCCGTCCTCAATACAATTGTGTTGCGGAAACCTGTCGCTTATGTACGGAAGATATCACAGAGAAACAACTTATTAGACCATTCTTCCTAAATATTTACATAATACTAAAAATTTGTCTGGACTAATGTTATAACAAACGAGAAGAATGGAAGATAATTTTACCGATAGCACAGAAGAATATATAAGATAAATATTCTGATAAAAAATATTATTAAACAATTTTGAATAACTTTTTCTTTTCTCATATCGCCCAATCCTATAAAAAGTTCATAACAGATCATATTGTAAAACGCAAATAGAATGCAGATCTAGCATGAATGGACGAAATTCTTGCATAAAGCATTCACTTCTTGCACGAGAAAACCGGAATGTGAAATTGAAGACCTGTTGTGACCTTCTCGCGCGGACCTTGGCGAGAGCACTCTTTCGTGCAGACGTCGCGAAAGATTTCATCCCTACCTCAATTTAGAACATATAAAATTATGTTTTAGATCCAATATAAAGTTGATTGTAATAGAAAGAAGAAACATATATCTCTGTGAATCTGGGGATGATGAAGATCGATCTTCGTTGTTTTCTTGAAGTTGGAAATCCGTGACAAATTGCCATTTTCAACTACTGTTCTCCGTGAATGTGACAAAATAATTTATTACACACGTTTACATTTAATGATTTATGAGAATGAACGCAAAAGGATGAACGGAGTTTGAACGAAATATAACCGAATTGTGTCGATAGGTGACGAGAAATGAAATACAAATGAAAATATGTTTGATCACTATATCCAAACATGTACCATGCAGATTTATGTTCGTTTTGACGCGCTGTAGACACGCGGGTGTGAACGTTACTCACAGTAGGATGATATACCCGGTGGCACAGCCCGTACGGATCAGAAAAATAATCTCAATTGTACAACATATTAGTGCCAGGGTTTCCAAGTTACTTTGTGGGAATGGGAAGAGAATCAGCGGGTGAGAAAATCGGGACAAATAATCGGGACAACATCGGACCAACACGTTGACAAGATCGCGACAGGATCGGGACAAGATCGGACCATGATCGGGACGTCATGATGCTGTCCCAATGTTGTCCCGATTTTTCAACCAGGACAAGACCAGGTCAAAATCGGGACAGCATGATGTTAACACGGTGAAAAGATCGGGACAAGATCGGGTTGATTTTTATTGAGTTCATTTCTTTCACGTACTGTACACCAGACATATTTCCGTAGGACCAGAGATACCTCATACATGGACATGTACACCAGACATTTCCATTGGACCAGAGATACCCCATACATGGACATGTATACCAGACATTCCCGTAGGACCAGAGATATCTCATACATGGACATGTATACCAGACATTCCCATAGGACCAGAGATACCTCATACATGGACATGTATACCAGACATTCCCATAGGACCAGAGATACCTCATACATGGACATGTATACCAGACATTTCCATAGGACCAGAGATACCCCATACATGGACATGTATACCAGACATTCCCGTAGGACCAGAGATACCTCATACATGGACATGTACACCATACATGGACATGTATACCAGACATTCCCGTAGGACCAGAGATATCTCATACATGGACATGTATACCAGACATTCCCGTAGGACCAGAGATACCTCATACATGGACATGTACACCAGACATTTCCATAGGACCAGAGATACCCCATACATGGACATGTATACCAGACATTCCCATAGGACCAGAGATATCTCATACATGGACATGTATACCAGACATTCCCATAGGACCAGAGATACCTCAAACATGAACATGTATACCAGACATTCCCATAGGACCAGAGAAATCTCATACATGGACATGTGTACCAGACATCCCATAGGACCAGAGATACATCATAAATGGATATGTATACCAGACATTCACTTGGGACCAGCGATATCTCGTGTAGATGTATACCACACATTCCCTGGCCCACAGGACCACAGATATCTCAGTTTCACATTCAAACAAGCAGCCAGAGGATGCTACGTCCCCCACCGAAATGGCAGCAA
Organism: Hanleya hanleyi; assembly: GCA_036873755.1. Taxonomy (NCBI): domain Eukaryota; kingdom Metazoa; phylum Mollusca; class Polyplacophora; order Lepidopleurida; family Hanleyidae; genus Hanleya; species Hanleya hanleyi. The sequence goes on along the minus strand of JAVTVY010019686.1, from coordinate 45,592 downwards.
TATTTTTGAGCGTTGTTGATCTGAGGGGATATACCTGAGGGAGGCAACTGCTATTTCATAGGCGGAAGGGCGTTTCTGCCTCCCCAAGTTTTGAGATCAACTCAGATCGGCTGACTGAACGCAGTGAAGCGTTGAAATTATGTAACCGAAATGCAACCCCAAGCGACATCTCATTGCATATTATCTGCAAACAAAATGTGATGAGAATTTGAAGGCGTCCTCATCCTATTGCCTGGAAACCAAATTTAGACTTTGCTACCAGGTGTCACCACCTGTAGGTGAAACTCAATCGCAAGCGACATCTCCTGGCATGGTATTGCCATACAAACTTTGGAAAGTATCTGAAGAGGGGTTCTCAAGTTATTACCAGGAAACCAAATTTAGATTTTGCCACCAGATGGTACGTACATGTACCACCTGTAGGCGCAAGTGTGTGAAACACAACCCCAAGCGACATCTTAGGCCAGACATTTTTTATTTCCAGATTAGCGGACATGCTGTAGCATTTTACCACTACGGAGGGCGGAATAAAAATATTTTAAAAAACCCTGAATTGTAATTTTATTTTTTATTTTCAAGAGCTACAACGTCGAAGGGGGAAAACAAAAAATTGGACGGGGACTTGCGTTGATATGAAAATCACAGAAGTTAGAAATGTTGTAGGAATTCTGTCAACCTGGCAAATTTTAAGCTATTGTATATTGTAGCCAGGATATAGCCATTCAAACTTTCTGCAATCGTTGATAAATAAATACCGTACATTACTGGGACCCCAATTTTCGACACAATGGGTGGCAGTTTGTCAAGTTTCGAAGATGTTTCACCGTTCTGATGCCCTCGTCGTCGACTGAAGAACGGAGGGTGTTGATCCAAGCCAAACATCGATGTAACTACATGTACCCCGGAATTGTTACCAAAATCAGCATTGCAGATTGACCACAGTCGGGAGTTGGGATCTTGTGAAGTCCGACTTTCGATTCTGCTGATCGATCGATCGTGGTATTTCCTGTCGATAAGGTCCGAAAAAACGTCACCAACTGTTGAACATGTTGATGTATCAACAAATTCGTTACTTAAAACTAGCATTGTCTTGGATACAGACCGAAACCACGACATCTTTGTCCAGACACCTGTAGATCTGCAGGGTGGAAGTGGCCAATCGAAGTCACGTGGTCGCAGAGAATGAAGTTTTGCGCTTTACAACAACAACAATTGCGTTTTGCTGTTTTCAAGAACTGTTTCAATTATTTAAACTCTATTTGAGATACGTCGACAGGAATAATAAAAAGAAGAAGATGACATCTTAAATTTTATAATGTGATGAAGCTGATTTTGCTTGTCGGTGGAGAAAAAAATATCCCCAAAAGCGTTTTTTATTGCTTTTCTGAAATCAGAAAATCTCACGTTGGCGGATCCGCTAATCCGGAAATAAAAAACATCTGGCCTTATGGCATATGAACACCAAATTTGAGAAGAATCCGATAACCAGTTGTCAAATTATTGCCCGGAAACAAATTTAAGATTTTTCCACCAGCTGGCGCCACCTGTGGGCAGAAACAGGCAAAATACAATCCCAAGAGACATCTCAAGGCATGGTATCTTCATACCAAAATTGAGAAGAATCAGAAGAGGGTCCTCAAGTTATTGCCCGGAAACCAAATTTACATTTTGACACCAGGTGAGATCTTATGGTATATGCATACCAAATTTGAGAAGAATCCGATGAGCGTTTCTCAAGTTATTAGCCCAGAAGGTAAGGTATTTCGGAGTTTCAAAGTTATCGCTTGCAACATGGAAGAACGGAAAGAACCCTAGTGGCGTCATCTACAGGCACTGATCTTGCTGTAACACAATACCAATCAACATCTTGTCGCAAGGAATGCATATGCTGAATTTGGGAAGAACCGGGCGTTGCATTCAAAAGTTATTGCTTGCTAGTCGTGATGAAACGCAATACCAGTTAACATCTTGTCACAAGGAATGCATATATGCCAAATTTCGGAGAAATTCGTCAAAGCATTTGGAAGTGATCACTTGTGAAGAATTTGAACGAACACTCACGAACATGCACAGAAGATTGGAAAATGACCCAGTGGCGCCACCTTCATGCTGATCTTGCTGAAACGCAATACCATCCGAAGTCTTGTCGCAAGGAATGCATATGCCCAATTTTGGAAGAATCCTACAAAGTGTCTAGAAGATATCGCTTGCCAGGAATTTGAACAGACATCCACGGATACAAAGAAGTGGGACCCATTTTAAAGTTCGGCGTTGCGGCTGGGGACAAATATAGTACATAAAATTGTCAGTTATCATGGTTCTCAGCAGTTCAAAATACTCTACCGGCTAAGTAGATAGTGCAAAGTGAAAGAAGTCCAGTAGCTGATCATCTGAAGTCATGGGACAGTGAGCAGACAGGGTCTCCTTTGTTCTCCCAGTAGTGTGCAACCAAGTCATTCTGCTGTACGGTTGTACCTGTCATTTTGGTCAAATTCTTTAAAGAATTAAAGTATTATTTGGAGATAAAACACTGCTATGGCAATATTCTTGGTGTCAAAAAAGGGTTATTCATTAATGTCATATATGTATCAGGCATTGCAATTTCATGGGGCTCATCAGCCCAGGTCCCAAGATTCATTAACCCAGTAAACAATCAATGTGGGTACAGCTTTTAAACTGAAATCAGCTGTTAGGAAAAAATCTGCCCTGTTGTCAGCCATAAGCAGACCTATCAATCAATTTGGTGCAATTTTCAGAATGCAAGGTCCGATTCATGTTGAATTTCTGGTCCAGGACCATAGGACAGTCCTAACGATTCAGAAAACGGTCTCAGCAAGAATTGCTGCAGCTAATAATATAAATAAATCGTATCGGTCTTCAGCTGAATTAGCCATGTATACACTTTCGGAAACCCACATAAATGGTGGTTCCTGATAATTCCTCTTCAGCTTAAACTCTGCTTCAGTATCATCTGAGCAGCATTTTGTTTACTGAAATTGTTTCAATGGCGACTTGACATATGTGGAAACAGGAAAAACAGAAAATTGCTCATTTCGTTGTGTGTTGAATGTGCTTAAGCTAGAAATTGGGGTCATTGACTGGAAACCAACACCAGGAATCGCAGAAACAGCAGAATTCAACAATCAGATGTATGATATCGGTCTTTAATGCGCACGAAGAAGGGAGAAATGCAACTGGATGATTATCAAACTTGATACACATGTATCTTATGATTAGAGGATGTACCTGTGTCATTTTGAGAAATCAATCATTGATCATTGACCCAGTGGCACCACCTTCATGCAGATGTTGCTGAAATGCAATAGAAACCTACGTCTTGTCGCCAGGAATGTGTCTGGCAATTTTGGAAGAACCAGATGAAGCATTTGGAATTTATTGCTTGCAAAGAATTTGAACAGACATCCATGAACTGGAACAGACACGAAGGAGCGAAACTCAGTGGCATCACCTTCAGGCAGATGCAGTACAAATGCAGTACAAAGCAATCGGCATCTTGTCGCAAGGAATGCGTTTGCCAAATTTTGGGAGAATCCAACGAAGCATTCAAGATGTTATCGCTTGCAAAGAATTTGAACCAACATCCACGGACAGGAACGGACATGAAGAAGCGAGACCTAGTGGCGATACCTTCAAGCAGATGTTGCCGAATTTCGGGAGAATCAGTCAAAGCATTTGGATGTTATCGCTTGCTAAAAAATTTAAAACGGACGTCCACGGACATCCATGGACACAAAGTAGCAAGACCCATTTTGACCCAATGGTGCCACCTTCTGGCAGATGTGGCTGAGATGCAATACCAACTGGCATCTTATCGCAAGGAATGCATTTGCCGAATTTCGGAAGTATCCAACAAAGCGTTTGGAAGTTATCGCTTGCGGAAAATTCAAACAGACATCCACGGACGTACACGGACATCCACGTACACAAAGAAGCAAGAACCATTTTAAAGTCCCCGGCCGCATTGCGGCGGGGGACAAAAATCATTTGGTATGCATCATCGGTGTTTGACAATTAGATGTTCTCCCAGTTATTTTTTGTGTACAGTAACTATTGTATGTACAGGTGATGAACAGCAACAACTACAGTACCAAAGATTTCTTGGTAGGGCAACCCGACACTGATGAAGGCCAACTATACCTTGAGCATCTCCTGACTTCAGGGGACGAGGTGGTGCCACCTATACGGAAGTAAGGTTGATGAAATACAATCTCTAGCAACATCTTTTGGCAAAATATCCACAAATTTAAGAGAATCCATAAATATTTGTATTTTTGTTGTCCTGAATAAAATTACAAGTTGGCATCCAGATGGCAGAATCTGATGGCAGGTGCGGACATAATGCAATCCCATGTTACATGATCACATCTTGTTGCAACTTGAGAAGCATCTGTTGAGTCTTTCTGATTTTATTGTTTGGAAACAAATTAGCCATAATCCATAATCAGTGTTACAAGTATCAGTAGCAAGGTTACATGTCTACCAAATTTCCTACATACCATTCAACTACGCTCTACATTTTATGTTCATAATCTTAAGTGTACAAATGTTTGGACTTACTGGAGGCAACAGTTTAGGCCCCTCCCATGTATCAAAGTTTAATTCTAATATATTAATCAGTTAATACTTCATAATCCAGGGTATTACAGGGGGACAGCTGAATGCCCATGAATGGTTGAGAAGATCGAATTGAACATTTCTAATCGATCATGAACTATTTGTCCTGTACAAAATGATACTGGTCCTGATTTTAACAGAGTTCTTCTACCCGGAAACGGATTCATCAGTTCTTTGTACACAGGTTCTGAAAGGTCTGGAGGCTGTTTGCCCACCAATTAACGGGGAGATCAAGAGGAACTGGACACAGGATCGAGCTTGTCTATTGAAGCATCAGTTATCCTCGCATGACTGACCAGATTGAGCCAATGTGTATAAACTGTCCGTCTTGGATCCACAGGCTATGCTGAGCACTACAGCACAAGGATTCCCTACATCACCAGCTTTTCATTTGAGCTTTAGGGTTAACACAAACTTTGTGGTAGAAGGCCACAGGACTGGAACACAGGACTGGCACCATGCTTCCAACCAAGACAATTTAAGAGAAGCTTGGCTTTGTTCTGCTCCTTCTAAGTAGCCAGTTATTTAGACTGTCATGATGACAGTACCAGTATATGCAATATTTTGAGAGACTGTAGGGTCTGTATAAATCTGTATCTAATCTGATATAGGGTGAGATAAAATCTTCGAATTTGCTCTTAAAATACATGTAGTTAAATTAGTAATGTAGCATGATGTAAGCTCCCACAATATATACATAGGGTATGGGGTTGGACAAGGCTTAGTTTAGAAGATAGAGGGTGGGGCTTGGCGCCCGGGGGTGGGGGCAAGCTCCCGAGGGTGATGAATGGCTTGAATAACAAGTAGCATGATACATTGCAAGTTGCCGGAATAGGGTATGGGGTCTGGCCAGGCATACTTTAAGAGATAGACGGTGGGGCCCAGTGCCCAGGGGATGGAGACATGCTCCTTAGGGTAGTGGATGGGTTCAGTAAGGGTAGCATGATGTGAGTTCCTGGAATATATGAGGGTATGGGGTCGGGGGAGGCTTAGTTTAGGAGAGAGACTGGGGTAGTGGATCGGATCAATAAGTGTTACATGATGCAAAATCCTGGAATATATAAGGGTATGAGGTCAGACGAGGATACCTTTCAGAGATAAAGGGTGGGGCTTGGTGGCCAGGGGGTGGGGATATGCTCCCGAGGGTAGTGGATGGATTGAATGAGTGTAGCATGATGTAATCTTCCATAATATATGAGGCTATGGGGTTGGGCGAGGCTTATTTTAGCCTAGAGGATGGGGCTTGCCGCCCCGTTTTCGCGAAGATAGTGGATGGGTTGTGTAAGTGTAGCATGATGTAAGCATCCTGAATACACGAGGGTTCAGGGAGTCAGGTGCGGCTTAATTTAGCAGACAATGTAGGGTGAGACTGAGAAGCTGTGGTTCGGAAAACATTCGCCATTTTTGCTTTATTTTTTTCTGGACAGGGACATTTAGACTCCTACAAAAAGCTTTCCGCATCTAAAGCTATGGGCTCGATGAAAATTGTGATATTTAATGATTCCCTTATTTTGAGGTCACAGTGACCTTTGACCTTGACCTCAATTTTTGTATGTGACACATCACCGTTATGCGTACAACATGGTCAACAAATCTGTTCGGGGTGATCGAATGTTATTACGAACCTGATTGAATAATTATAATTTCTAATTGAATTTTATCACAAAATTTGTAGATGATCGATTTGCGATAGTGAAAATCTCCCCACAATGATAGAATCCAGCAAATCTGCTCAATGAACTTATTTTCACACTTCTGCCAACCTTGTCTGCTACAAAATTTGTCTGTCATGCACCATTTCATTGTCAGTAATAATGTATTGGTACACCTGAGGCAATTAAGCCCTCGATTCAGGTCAAGGGGTCACACTGTCCAATCAGACTGGTTGTCCAGGGGTACACCAAAATCTATGAAAAATAGACCACATTAATGTCCAATCATGTCTTCTCTTTTACTGGATTCTCGATTCCATATTAAAAATGTTGCCAACATTCAGAACATCACCTAGCCCCTGATAAAAACCTACTTGTTCTGTGAACGCATTTTTTGAAATTCCAACTGAAGAAAACTGTCTAGCAATGCACTGCCTCAGAAAACTTGCCTTCGAGCACCAAAACCAGCATATTTTATTCCATGTATTATAACAGACGTTACACAAGTCCCTGACAGAATTTCTCCTCTGGCAGGAAATACCCAACCAGAAACTGCCAACAGAGCAAAATGTTCTTCCGCAATATTTGCACTCTCGATCCTTTCTCCCCAATTCCCAATCTTGCAAACAGACAAGAGAGAAAAGATGTCAGATATTGGCTTAGCTTGTCAGGAGTGAAAAATCTTTCTTTTCACCAATCTGTCTTTGCATTTCCTTCCTCGAGGCTAACTGCTCCTGTTTGTTCCGAAAGTGCCAGCTCAGATTCGCAAGTCTCTGCTAGATATCTGATCATTTGACAGAAGGAAATAAAAAACGCCTCAAAATATAGACTTCCTGACTAGACACTGTTCATCGTGATAAATGTCAAAGCTCATCTCCAACAAGACGCCTGACCAGAGCCGAGTTGAATACCAACCTCAAGACAGCGATCCAGTGGTAGTATATATTAGAATACAATTCGAGATAATTTGTGTTACATAATTTGTGTCAAACCTTGATAACAATGTATACATCAGTTAGAGTTTACAGATAGGTTTTGTACAAATTTGAGTATGTAATATCATCCATATATTGGCTTAATATATGATCACCATCTGGCCATTCCATTTCCATCTTGTGTCAGTTATATAATATATTGTTGGGAGTTAAGTTGTTATACATGATGTGTATACCCTTACTGTCCAGAAGTGTTACACTTCATGTGAAGTGTGCCTAGAAGTGCCTCTGAAGAGTACACTGAAAAGGCACTTCAACAACAGAAATAAATACTGGCACACTTCATAGGTACTTCATTAGAAAAAGGCAGTAGCCAAGGGACTCCTCAAAGACACTTCATGGGCTTTGTCAATTTCATAGCAAAAAATGAGGGACTTCAGAGACACTTCTGAGACTTGGTTATGGTTCGGCATAATCCAAGGTACTCCTCAAAGACACTTCATGGACTTTGTCAGTTCTTCAGCAAAACTTGGGTGACTTCAGGGACACTTCTGAGACTTAGTTATTGTTCAGCATAATCTAAGGTACTCCTCAAAGACACTTCTTGGACTTTGTCAGTTTTATAGCATAACTTGGGGGACTTCCCCTTGAACAAAATATCTTATAGGATCCTAAAAGATTCTGAAAAATCCTCTAAGATTCTGAAAAATCTTCTAAGATTCTGAAAAAAATCCTATGAGATTCTAAAAAATCCTATAAGATTCTGAAAAGTCATATAAGATTCAATCCAATAGGATTTCTAGATTATTGGAATTTTCCCACAAACTTCTACAGTAACATAACATTATAACATTAGATAACATTATTGTAGTTATAGAACTACATGTATACAAGTTCCAATGATCTTAATTAGCTCTGGGAATATCCCAGCTTAAAGTTGGCTGATTTGATTTCACTCAGTGGCATCAAATGCCATTTCCATGAAACCAATAAACATCAGATTTGCACGTACTTCACAGTTCAAAAGAGCTGCAACTGTGTAAAATATTCACATGTGGCTACTGACATATTACTCAGAACTGTGAACACTTTTTTGGGTCTTTGACAGTGATCTGTACCATGGGTTCCCATTTGAAAAAATAAATATATTAATAATATCAGTCTCTCACATATTAGTGTTATCAAAATAGTATCATAGATGATTACATCTTGTTGAATTCAGATTTTATAATAAGTCCAAATCCATGATTTTATAGTAAAATTGGACAAAATGGGAAAATATTTTAAAAGAATCAGTTCTAACATAATGTCGCAACAAAAAATGTCCATTAAAGAATACTTTATATTATCCTCTTCATTATTATCAATTGTTTAAATATAATATATATATAATTTCTGTTTCTGATAGTCTTTCCCCTTAAATGTCTCATCAAAATGGGTGGAGTTATCTGCCCTTGAAAATTTAATTGACCACAGGGGCGCCACCATCAACAACAACCAAAATGGCTGACCTAAGTGCAAAAGTCAGGTGGATTTGTTCAGGTTTAAGCTAGAAGTATGGAGGTTTGAAGAACTGTATTGCAGATGGTGATGAGTGCAGCTAGTGATATGGTAAGTAAAGTATAAATATAACTATAATTCTTTTCTTTTTCATAACTTAATAAGCAAAGAACTGAGCTGAAATGTACTTCACCTTATAATTGCAGTCAAATTTAATGGGTCATATAGCATGGCTTTCACAAAGAAATATCCATATCTCTGTCTCAATATCACTTTCAGATCTACCCAGGTTCATCAAGGCAGTGTATTGTTATGAGTGTGTGAATTGTCAGCTTGGAAACCTCAGGCTTGGGGACCTCATATGAAGATTGGCATGCACCCCTGGAGGTAATCCCCTGAGGGTGAGATATTTTTATCACAAAACTGCTTGCATACTTCCTGTTCATGTCAAAACAGGGGGATTTAACTGGATGATAGCTCTGAATAAATTTTCTTGTTGTTTTGAACTGTTTATTGATTTATAAAATTTATTGATTTGTGTTCCTTCCACAAGATTAGAGCATATTTCCATACTAAATTGTTGACAAAATGGTAAAGAAATATATTTTAAAATATATTGATAATAAAATGTTAGCATAACCTATTTTTAGCTGTAATCAGAAAAAGTATAATCAGGCCATGATTAGACTTTCAATCATTATAACAGGCTATATTTTCCTTGTCTATTGATTACATATTTCATATACCAAAGCTAAGGATCTTCACGTACTTCAATTGTACATTCCTACCTACATCCTGAGAAATGAGAACATTTCATTTCAAAGAATACCATTTATGGTTAATAAGCATTTATTTGTTATTTGAAAACCTGTATGGAGATTTAGTTGAACCAGAAATTAACAAAAATTATAATAATTCACATGATTGTTTCACTTCAATCCTAATGGTTTCTTACACTGTATATACTTTAATATTCCACAATACAGCTGCTACAAGGAACTCGGCTCACTTCAAGCAGCCACTCGACTGACAGGGACTTTAATTTGCACACCTAGGTATGGTTGATGTGTGGTTGATATCTTCGTAGTGTATATTGGTTAGAACGTCACACAAACTGTTTATCTCCCTTGTTGTATATCATGGAGTACTAAAGAAAGGATAATAGACATCTTTATCAATCTTTTGTAAATCGTACGGATGTGTTTCATTCTTTACCCTTTATGGTAGTCAACCTATTCAATCATCCTGAGTGTATTTAAAAAAAGAAGAACTGGATTGCATGTCATACGGAACCATATTTACAACTGATCAGGTTTTAATTATATGCATGTATTTCTCGCAACAGGTCACAAGTCCACAATTCAGACTGGTGGGTTTCAGCAAAGGTTGGATTACATCCAAGTGGACCTCGGGGCAACTAAAGTAAACTATCCTTCGAAAGATCTGCTGCTTCAAGTTCAAGTTGGATAAGAAGACTGTCACCCTTGAATAATAATAACTTCTCATATCAAAGACTGCATGTAAATACATATATAGTACTGTGCTGTATGTTGTCTCAAGGATTTGTGCTAGCGGTTATATAAACTACACGTTTCTTGTTAAGAACCACCAGGTTTATTGTAAATATGTTATGATGTACTGTTTTGTCTCACTCCCCGTGCTTTCTCTAAATAAAACGTTCTGTGCTCAAATAAATATTTGTGTCTTCTTTTCCGGGAAAGTAAATATCTTGTGGCTATAGATACCTTTCATTACACGAATTTGCTATGATACTAATAAGGTACTTCAAGAGCACTTCAAAAGTGCATATGAAAGGTATCCTTCTGTAGAAGTGTGGATGAAGTGCCTTGCCATATAAGGACATTGAAGTGCCTCATATATTCTAATTAGGTACTTCAAGAGCACTTCAGAAGTGCCTTTGAAGGTTACCCTTCTGTGGAAGGGTGGATGAAGTGCCTTTGCAGTACCTTATTAACATATTTGAGGCACACTTCAAAAGTACTTCCAAGTGACTTCATTGTGACTTCAATGCCCTTATATGGTATTGCCACAAAACAATACCCACACTGCAAGCACACTTCTGACTCTGAGCGTTGCACGTCAAGGTTAAAATATGGCCACACTTTAAAGTTACTTCAAAGTTACTTCAAAGACACTTCTGGACAGTAAGGGTATATATTCAGTACAACTACATATCTGTGTGAAATTAATTTAGTTGATCAATTCTGTCTTGATGTAATCAATCCTTTCATATTTTGTTCAATTCACAAAATGTACAATATTGCCTCAATATTCAACATACTTACATGTACCATCATATCACATTGGTCAAACCAGTGCTGACCATCAGACAATTGCTGAAAACGAACTAAAACTGGCAAAATATCACCAATTGAATTATTGGGCAATATCCACGGAAGTAATTCAACTGCTCCATGTAAAACTTTAATTCCATCCGAATTGCTCTGAAATAGTCTGTTTGTTTTGCATTTGGTGCAATGCTTTAGCAAAAAATCTTGTGTATAAATCAGCAATCAAAATGTTCTGAGGACATTTGTGAATTGATGATCAGACATAAAAACCTTCGATCCAGTAAATCTCCAAACTCTGACAATCCATCAATGTACCAAGTACGGGAAAGAACCAATAAAACCATACAATTGTAATTATACCAAGAGTGGTCAAACTATTGTAGGCAGGGAGGCTAAATAGAGAAAGCTATTGCAGTACTGTTTAAAACATGTTCTAGTATCCATGGTAACAATGCTTGAAAGAAAACGATCTGGACAATTTGGAATTCAGTATATTTATTCAGGCCAGAATATTTCACGGTAACGATCGTTCCGTTTCCGTGTCGCTTCCGTCAAAGAAAAACACGGAACCGATTTAGCGTTTCCCACTATTATGCTCCGAATAAACGTGATGTGCTTATGGTAGTTTCTTTACTCACTATATTTGTTTCATACTGACCGAAAAAGGTATTTCAATGAGTATAAATTCACTGTTTTATATCGTTGACATCATGGAAACCTTACTATGAGGTCGGGAACGTTGTTGTTGTTGTTGTTGTTGGAACCTCGTGCTCTCGAGGTTGGGATTTCCTCAATCGTATGCGGACCAATGAAAGTGCTAGTTTGTCTTGTGCGCGTCATCAGTTTATGACCTCCCGCCCCGGGAATATCCCTGGTCTGGCGCATGCATGGTGAACGTGCAGTCAACGTTGTTGGAAATGTCGAAGTTTCACACGCATAAATTTATAGTACAATTCTGTTGCTCCTTGTGTTTGACTGGGGAATGTCAGAAGCCACGAAACGAAAGGGGGGAATTGGTTTCCTAAAAACAGTTAGGAAGTCAGTGGTCATTCAGTGTTGACTTTGACCCAGTAACTGATGATAATCGGAACATTTCAATTCTGCACTGCAAAGTGTGCACGGCACATTGTCAAGCAAAAAACGACAAGACTGGTGGCCCCACATTGAGTTCAATTTTGAACTATGTTGACAGAATCACTTACGAACCCCTGTGAAGTAAATATACGTTAATTCTTCAAATACCTTACAGCCAATTAATTCAGGAAGCTTGAACAATGATCACAATTTTATAAAAGACAAATGGTAAATGAAAAGAACAATTTAAACAACATTTTGTGACATTTGAAAAAAAAGGTTCCCATACAATTATTTCATGGAACCTAATTTTAGTTTCCGGAGGGTTCCCATAGATAGAATAGACGGAACCGAAAAAAAGTTTCCGAACGTTCACGAAATATTCTGGCCTGTTTATTGGTACATGTACATGCACACCAATAGACATCATTCCTAATGATTCAATCAAAAGGAAATATTTTTGATTTAGGGCAATATCAAATATTCCAAGTCATCAAATCAAGGTACATTGTACATTGAGGGGTGTGAATTAGGAGAGAACCATCATCACAGATTTACCTTGAATATTCTTACAATTTTGTAATTTACTTTTACCACGGTTCAACTGCAGGCATTCAAATTTCCAGGTCTTTTCCAGGACTTGCCAGGTTCTGAATTCTCATTTTCCAGGCCCATTTTCATCTGTCATTCACCAAATCATAATTGTATCTCCCCTGACCATAAGTCTTCAGAATAAATATATTTCTTTTGCAAATTTCATAGGACACCTTTTTTTCATGAAAGCAAGATTTTTGCCTCTAGCAAATTTCAGGGCATTTCCAGGCCCTAAATCACTGATTTTCAAGGCTTTTCAAGGCCCTGTATGAACCGTCTTACGTTGAGGAATTCACATCCCTGTAATGTATGGCATGGTACGATGAACCCCCAAGTCTATCCATCCATCCATCCAGATGTTGTAAGAGCTTCATACTTTGCTGTATAATCTTTGAGGGAGCGGGGATTTGGTTTAATGTCACACTGAAGGTTATTTCACTCATATGGTGACAGGGCTAGTTATGGTGGAGGAAGCTGGAGTACCCAGAGAGACCCACCGCCTGTCAACAAGTAACTGGCAAACTTTAAATTACACATGCACAAGCGGGGCTCAAACCCATGCCGGTTCAGTGGTATGAGGCTAGCGGTCACGTGGTTTTAGTAGACCACTCAGCCACCGAGGGCCCCCAATAATCTACTGAAGGTATTATTAGCTCAAATATAGACAATATTGATGTTATTTTTAAAGATGTAATCAGCCTCAAACTTGGACAAATTGCTCAACTGAGATGTTTTCTGCATCGAAGCATGCTAAGATATCATAGTTTCCCTATTAGACAACAGCGAGGTCAATATACATTACAGAGTAAATGCATGAATATCAGTGAGAGAAATTAACAAAATGCCCTCCGCTACGACAAACTTCAGCCTCGCCTTGACATGTACACCAAAAATATCTGCGGTAGCGAAGACGTCAGTTATACGACACTCCACAATTATGACGTCGTACAACAAGCAGTGATGAAGCCCACTTTCAATTGTGGCATTGCAATGTGGACAACCAAGTCAACAGTGCGCTCCGCCGTGGCTCATTTTCTCGTGAACGCTAGACACAAGTTCAGATTGATGTGGTCAATTATACTTTAAATTCTCCTTTTTATTATGTTTATGTTGAATAATGATGGAAATGTCAGTCTATCTATAATCTACTTTGCTGCCTAATTTAATTTGAACTATTTTTTCTGCGAGAAACTTCTAAAAGCCTAGCTAACTTCAGATTGCAAACCATCATCAGTTATCTTTCTTTAATTGCGAAGTCATGTCAGACCAGCTATGAGCCTATCTGACGAATGAACGTTACAAATTTGAGTTTTGATGTCGGCCAGGCGAGGTGCTCTGACCAGTGTGCAAGGAATTACCTTGTGGTTCCCAAAATATATTTGTGCCTGCTTGGGAAATTTCGCAAGTTCCAATTCACAAGAAAATACAAAGCTGTGCATCTGAAAACCCCTCGGCTCTGGGGCAACTGTTTTAAGGCTTAAATAACTTATGACAGTCATCTCTAGCCAATCATGTTTGGTGCTACATACATACATGTAGTTTTGAAATGGGTTGTAATTGGTTGATTGGTGAATTTTATGAGTTGTATACATGTAGTACACATTTTAACAGTGAGACATGCCCCTGACAGCAGCTATTCCTAATTCATTCAATTTGAACTCGACTACTTGGCATGCTTGGAGATGACAGACCAACCTAAGATTGAAAAAAGAAATTCCCCACCACTGTCATGTGAAAACTGGAGGTGGAATAAAAAAATAGATCAGTGGAAACCAGTAAGAATAGTTCGCATACTATTATTTATTTTGGGAAGCAGGGCCCTTCAGAAATCTTGCAATATGTCATAGAGAGTGGGTTATATGTGAAGTAGCCTACATATTCTATTATAAAGGGTACCAAAATCTGTCATTATTTCATCTGTCATATCAGAAATGACGTTAGCAACATTTCAAATGATGACGACCTTAAAAATAAAAACGAATCAGATATAACCCTTACATACTTTCCATTAACTGACCACTTCTGACTCATCAAGCTAGAAAACAATTAGGGCAGATTGGAATAATAAGTGATGAAAGTGAAATAAAACTGTTGCTAACATCACATGTCAAGGTAGATGAATTTAGGGAAATTCAAACACTGTTTTGTAGTCCAAAAAATATACATAGGATCTTAAGAATGGTGGGGATAAGATTGCACATTTGCAAAAAAGCTGGTAGAACAAAAAATACCAAATTTTGTGATGAGTAAACATACTTTTGAGGACCAGGAAAATATTGCTAACATCATTTTCATTTAATGTCATCCTCTTAGATTTCGAAGCAAACCTGTAACAGGCGGTTGATTTCAAAATGTTCAAGGAAATGAGTAATTTGAACAGTTCAAAGGATTCAAATAAAGTTGAAATGTTTAACAGATTTGGAATACCAAACCTGTTGCTAACGTCATTTGACAGAATGACGTTAGCAACACCTTATTATTGTTCTCAAAATTCATGTGAATGAATTTTGCTTTGATATTTCATTATCCTTTCAATCGATTTAGAGTTTTGTTGTGATAATTGTATACAGTTAGAAATTATTAGCTTCTACAAACAAAAATTTAAAACAGGAGTCTGTCATGGATGACAGATGAAAATGGTAGATGGGTGGTACCCTTTATAATAGAATATCACAGTTGCCACAAAGTACCATAAACTGGTTTTATGCAAATACTTCTATAGTACGTTTCATTACAATGAAATGTATATGTATGACATGCCAGAGATTGGCTCTTGAATAATGGACTGAATAAAAAAAAAAAAAAAAAAAAAAAAAATCATTAAAAAAAATGATTATGTTGCCATAGCAACCATACATGTACACCAAGATGATTAAATTTTAATAGGGTTCTGGGGCACAATGATATGGATGTACATAACACGTTTTATGTTCCTCGGGCGAGTCGTTCTCTAGATATCTCGGTAATAATGTAACATATATGTTGTAATATATGCTGATCATAACAAAGGGGCATAACTCTGGAAAATGAAGATGGACACAACTCAATTTTAATAGGGGTCTGCGGCAGAATGAAATGGATGTGCACAACAGGTTTGATGTTTCTGGGGCGAGTCATTCTAAAGATATCTTGGTAACGTGAAAGCTGTGACGGACAGGCAGACGGACGTACATGATGATGATGGCAAAACCCTTCGGCCAAATTTTGGCTGAGGGGTAAAAACCTTTCAATTATTCATGCATAAATTCTTTGCAGATGACTATATACTGTCTCAACATTTAAAGAAAGATTTACCCAGATAATTCAGCAATGTTGATCAATCAAGACATTTGATGTACCATATGTGATAAACTCCTGATTTGAGCTGCACTACAGTTATCCCTCTAATAATTCAAAATTTAATCAGTCCCAATTCTGGGTACAAAATTCAATCGGCTATTCTAATAAATTTGATCACTCTCTAAAATAAATGAAATATCAAAGAAATAATGGATTATCTGCATGATTTTGGACCATTTTGTCAACTTCTTGTTCTAATAAATTTGATCACCTCCAGATTATATTGTGGAAAATTTCACTTCCTGTGATTGAATTATTAGAGGGATTAACATAGGAATAATTGAACAGTATAGACCTACTTGATGAAGTATGTTTTCTCAGCTTTGTCAATAGCTAGCTCCCATCCATAAGGTAATCCACTGCCTGGGTCCCAGTTCTCTCTGGGAGGTAACCACGAGGTCGTCTGTGTATGGTGACTGGAAATATACAAGAAAACACAACATAATTAGTCCTCAGTAAAACACCAATTTCTCACATAATGACAGTTATAAATCATTGATGTTCAGTGAAGTCTTCTATATATACAAGTCTTATGATGGAGAAATTTTCATCAAAAGTAGGTCAGCTCAGAACTTGCTAGTAACAGTCTCCTAATGCACCTTCACGCAAAAAATCAAGGTTCTAAGGTCAATGGTTCTCCTTATTTTGCCGATGAAAGTATTCAGATGGACTCACTCACTGACTACCGGACAATTTGCAGATGGTAGGCTACTTCGTAGGAACATAACTGTGGGGAAAAATATATATAAAGTTGTGATCTTATTGCCCTGGCCTGAAACTAAATGTCGGACAGGGTTTTGTCCGTGGTTTTCCGTGGCATTGGTAAAAGTTTTCATGGGAAAAAGTCAAAATATAGGAGGTTTTGAGTAAAATATAGGAAAAAAATATAGGAATGTCTCAAAAATATAGGAAATATAGGAGACACTTGCAGGCCTGCACATTCGATGTAACATGAAACTTGCTTGCTCATGCCAGGTGTTCATGAAACAGATGATCAAGAGCGATCGCGTAGCATGTCGAAATAATTTTTGGCCGTTAATGCAAATATTATGATGTGACAAATTGTGGTTAGTATCATCTGTTACTTATCATTGAACACTCCATTGTATGCCTCATACATATCGATATAAAACGTAAATTGGTCTTGTTTCCTAAGCTTTCTCACATGTTGTACCCCATATATGTACTTTTCAATTGTGATAACATCATCTTGTTTCTGAAGGGGGGAAGTATCATCCAGTTTTACACAGTATCTGATAGAAGTCGAATGTCATTTACTAGGATTTTGAATGTAAAGGATATTATAACGATTTTGAATTTTATTTTTAAGGTGGTTGGATCTCGTAATCAGTGGCTGGTGAGGACATGTCTGCAGAATGTGAATTGAATTGGTGTTAGATGAATGGTGATGGATTCAATGTACATCCCCCTACATCAGGAATGGAATGGCATCTAGTACGCTAAACGATTCCAGTAACAGTCCGACTGAAGATGAACAACTCGTCAGAGCAAGCAGCAAAGTAGTAATTTTGTTTGGACATTACCAAAGTGGTGATTTTTTTTTACATTAACCTAGTGCTTTGATATCTGACCAGTATGGAGTGGCTCGTTGCTGGCAGTTCTGTTTTTTTAGAATAAAGAAGTTTTGTATAAGAAAATATTGTTTTATTTTCATTGTGATATTGTAAATGGTTGTCATTCTCTGAAATAGATTATGCTTCACTCAGGGCATCTAGGAATTTTTGCAGGTTCCGATTCCAGACTCCCAGTTCCTATTCGTAATTCATTATTGAGGGTCCAATTTTCGTTAGTTAATTTCGACGCAAATAGCCTGTGATGAATCACAAAATAGAGGTTTATTAGCATAAAATTCAATACCTAGCTATGCAATCAGATCGATATCGAGGCTCTCAGAAGCTTTTTCTATGAGAATTTCCCTCAGAAATCCTTTCAAATAACAACAATACTTTTTTTTTTCATTTGAGTTTGGGCATCAGATGTTTTGGGCGCCCATACGTTTTCCGGAACTAAATTGGCACTGTTGTTCAGTATTGATGATGTATTATAAATACCCAGTCTAAAGCTATAGAGTGAAGCATATCTTATTTCAGAGAATAGCATTTAGTATTTGATACAACACTATAGCTTCATGGAAAACTATAGAACTACAATAATATTAATTTTAAAGCATAGAGCTTTAGTATCAACATCTGTAATTTTGCATTAATAAAACAGGTCTACCATTTGATAGAATACTATAGATTTTGAAAGAAACTATAGATTTCTGTACTTCTATAGTATTTTATAGAAAGCTATCAATTTATAGTTTTCTATCAAAATCTAAAAATCTATAATCAAATCTATCAACCTATAATTTTCTATAGAAATCTAGTTTTCTACCAAAATCTATAACATTGCTATAGTTTTCTATTCCTATGAAGTAGGCTCTCATTTGCAAATTGTCCGGTAATTAGTGAGTCAGTGAGTCCATCAGTCTATCCGAATCCTTTTGTTGGCAAACTAAGGAGAACCGTTGACATTAGAACCTTGAGTTTTGGCATGAACGTGCATAGGGGACTGTTACCAGCAAGTTCTGAGCTGAGCTACTTTGATGAAAATTTGACCTACTCAAGTGACCTATA
Source organism: Hanleya hanleyi (assembly GCA_036873755.1). Taxonomy (NCBI): domain Eukaryota; kingdom Metazoa; phylum Mollusca; class Polyplacophora; order Lepidopleurida; family Hanleyidae; genus Hanleya; species Hanleya hanleyi. The sequence continues at coordinate 26,909 of JAVTVY010019686.1, read as the reverse complement.
ACATTACGCTTGCACCTCCAAGTCATATAGGTGACCTATAACATTACGCTTGGACCCCCAAGTCATCTTCCTCACCCTACTTCGTAGGTCCTGTGACGTTAGTCACACTACTCATGTAGAAATATATGAAGCTACAGATATCATAGATAGGTATAGTTAATTTACAGTAAACTATAGATAAATATAGTTCTATAGAATTTCAACTGAAGTAATTCTGCAAAAATACCACAAAATCTACAGAAAGCTATAGATTTCAACTATAGATTTTTATAGTATATTTTCATACGGGTTACGGTCACATTATTTTCAGTTGACCAATCGGATACATAGATTAAATTGGATGGTATAAGAATAAATCATTAATCAAGGTGTTATGTACAGCGTCATGTTAACACAAAATCAGCCAGTGCAATAGTTAATAGTGAAACCCAATAACATGGTAAAATGGCAAGAGAGATTCCAGAACATACAAGTACACTTTATGTGATTCAGCTGATGAGATCATGGGGGTACGGGGTTGGGACGATCATTAGTCTGGAATAATATCAATGAATGCCCTTCTAGAATGGTAATTGAGGAAATCATCAAGAATCCAGAGGACAGCCAGATTAATTTCTATCATGTGAACACAGCACACGAGAAAGATGTAATTCTCGATAAATTGGTCAAATTAATGCTGCTCAACTACATGTATACACATACTAGCTACACAGTGCTTCCAGACAAATAATTTAGCAATTAGAGTCATGGAATGTTGAGGATAAGGATGAAACCAGCAGGGAGATCAGACTGGTACATGTCCTTGACAAATTGGCTTCCTAACAATGCTTAGTACTGAATTAAGCATTGTGGAGGAAGACAAGTCGTAATTTCACCTCGATGGACAGTGGTACATTTACATGGATCATGCAGATATACATGTAGCTTTCATGTACATGTACATGTAGATAAAGAAGAAAAGATAAGAATTTTCTGGAAAGTCAAGACAAAAAATTAGATAATTTCATTATATTATGGATATACATCATACATGTCACAGAAATACACATCAAACAGTACTGTATATATCTAGACATGTGCCACTTCTACATCATCAATAAGATCCCTGGAATTCTCAGAAGATCCCCAAGTCTGCGAACTCCAGGTTTTATATAGCAGACTGAGGGAGCTTGCTTGACCCGAGTGGATTGAATGATGCCCATTAATAAGGTAGTCTCACAGGATGATGTGCCCTTTTGCTCCATAATGGAATTAGATTTCTCAACAAGTAAGGCGACCATCAGCCAATGGAATGAGATCAGGGCGAGTAAATAAAACAGTGAAGCTGTCGATAGAGGCCAATTTTGGCCATCACCACTAACAAAGCTTGGATAACTCTCGAGTTAGCAGGACTCTGGAAAACTAATTGAGCACAGTCATGGAAAAGGTCCTCAGCAATAGCCTTAATTAGGTTCAATTCATTGGCTTTTGACTCTTACTTACAGCCAAAGTAAATACTGGTTAATTAAGGGGCCTTGTTATTTTCAGCCTCTCATCTCTAGACGATGTCAATGTCTATCGTGAAGCCATTCTGTGATTTACAGGAACAGTTCCTTTTCTCTGGACAGCTTTCAGAGTCCAAAATGAAGAGATCAAGAAAGTTTGTTGTAGATTGGAGAAGAGGCTGGGGTGACCAACTGGAGAATTGATTGATGGGGGGGGGGGGGGTACGTGGAGGGTTGCTGGTCGAAAATCATACTAGTATTGTAAGCTTGATGGTACAAACACATTTATATTTAGGCTTAAAAGAAAATAAATAAATAAAAACTATGAACCAGAGAAAGGAAATTCACATTGCATTCCAAATATTGTTGATCATGTACATGTAGTTTCAGTGTCATTTGAATGTAAATCAGAGAGGCAGGATTTTTCTGCATTGTAGACTACAAAAATGAAACATTTATAAATAATGTTGGTATTTGTTATCAAATCAAACCTGCTATCAATGAATGCCATATTCCTCCTATTTGGAGGTCTCTGCAACAGAAATTATCTCCCTTGACTGTCCGCTAGGTGGCATGTCTCCGCGCATGTCCGTCCTCTTTTTCCCGTGCGGTGTAAGGCGTGTTTTGCGTGAAGGCCGCAGCGAGTGGGGAGGATGGGTTGGGCAAATTAAGATTGATAGCAGGTTTGAGTTGATAACAAATACCAACATTATTTATAAATGTTTCATATTTGTTGCTCAAATCTTAACCTGCTATCAATGAATGCCAGACTCCCAACAGAGGAGGATGGGGAGCCGGCCTTGTAGTCTCGTTGTTGGACTGTGCGGAGCACGCATTGTCCTGATTGTTTAGATGTGGTATGCCCTGTAATATCCTGATAATTCCCATGTCGTATAGAGGCTAAGGGAGCTCAAGGAAATTACAAGTAATACGGTGAAATGGTGGAGTATTGTACCGCCCAGTTTTCCGATTACTTATCGCCAGATAATCAGGTGCCATCGAGTCCTTGAGGTCCCTTCGTCTCCGGCATGGTATGCTTGCTCATGCTTACCGAAGTGTCGGGATCTTGCTTGCTTGCTTCTGCTGCGCCCCCCCCCTTTTTCTTTGATGGAATTAACGGACTACGCGTTGGGCTGCCACTAGCGGGCCCAACGTAGTCACCCTGTCTGTCTGCACTGACATGTCTCTAAGGTAGAAATCAGTAAAAGTAGAGTTGGAAGACCAGGCACATGCATCGATGATGTCGTTCAGTGACAGGTTCTTCCACAGTGGCCAAGATGTAGCGATGGCCCTTACTTCATGGGACGATGCCCTAGACAGAAGAGGTGGGGCGTCGGTGGCTAGTTGGTATGTCCAATGAATGATCTTTTTCAGCCATGCCGCAACAGTGTTCTTCGTGATGTCGGCTGATGCACCTGCCTGCAATGACAGGAATAGAAGTCGCCTCGTGCCTCTATCCGGGTCTGTTCTCTGAATGTAGTGGCGTAGTGCTCTGACTGGACACAGAAATCGGTCGTCCTCCCGTGGCCCTACGAAGCCTGTTAAGGAGGGAATCTGATAGAGTCTTTGTACGCACGGTCCCTGTCGAGTAGATTCACTCTTTGCAATGAACTCGGGATCGGGCGAAAGGATACTCTAGACCAATCTGCAGTCCAAGCTAGGGAACTCCGATCCAATGCGTGAAGTTCGGAAATTCTTGTAGCTAAGGCGAACGCCGCAAGGAAGGCTGTCTTGTAGGATAAGGCCTTAATGGTTATTAAATGCAGGGGCTCAAACGGTGGCCGTAGGAATGCACTCAAAACCACACCCAGGTCCCACTTTGGTAGTAACTGACGTGTTCTGTGAGACTGTAAGGAAAAGGACTGGAGGAGCGCTGCTAGGTTGCCATCCTGTCCAATGCTAATTCCAGCTGTCAGTTTCAGGACTCTTGATAGGGCTGATCGGTATCCTTCAATGGTGCTTGGCTGTAGCTTCCTGTCCTGGTGAAGGTGCAACAGGAAGTCCGCCACTATAGGAACAGAGGTAGTGTTGGGATCGAATCCTCTGGCCTCGCACCAAGCGCTGTAGTAGGTCCACTTTGACTGGTATAGTTGTGAAGTGGATGGCCTATTTGCTGCTGCCATCGCTTCCGCAACTGGCCTTGAAAACCCCTGTTCTGCGAGGGAATCCTTGATAGTCTGCAGACGTGTAGGTTGAGCCATTGCGGGTCGTGGTGCCGGATTCCGTGCGGTTGATCGAGTAGTCCGGGCCACCAAGGTAGTTGACGTGGTTGATCCGTTAGTAGACGCACAAGTGACAGGAACCGCGGGCGATGCGGCCACCATGGTACCACTAGCAGGATGACGCAGTCGTGCTCCATTATCTTGGACAAGACCTCTTGAATGAGCGCAATTGGTGGATAAGCATAGGTAAGGAGGTTGCTCCAGTTGAGGGCGAACGCATCGATCGCCCAAGCTTGAGGGTCGCAGATCGGACTGACGAAAGTCGGGATCTGGGCGTTGGTTGCGAACAGGTCCACTAGAGGTCGTTCCCAGATCGACGTCCGCTGTCGGAAGGCTTCTGTGTGGAGGTGCCATTCCGTTTGCAGTACTTTGTCCGGTCTGGAGAGACTGTCGGCGATGACATTCAGGTGCCCCGGAACATGTCGCGCTGTGACCTGACATCGCTGATCTTGTGCCCACTGGAACAGGGTCCATGTCTCCTGGAATAATGATAGGGATCTTGTTCCCCCCAGCTTGTTGATATAGCTGACCACCGTGGTGTTGTCGGTCGCAATCAACACTGACTTGTTGTACAGCTGTGGACTCCAATGGTGGATTGCCATGTTCACTGCAGCCATCTCCAGGATGTTTATGTGCTGTTTGGCTTGCTGTGGGGTCCATCTGCCTAGATGGGCTCCCCAGCCCACTAACGACGCATCCGTGAATATATGAAACTCCGGCCACGGTCGCTGAAGCGGAATCCCGGACATCACATTCTCCATGGACTGCCACCATTCTATGAAGGGATGAAGATGATCCAGAACGGGGACCCAAGGGTTGAATGCTCTCGCCCGTAGGTACGGCTGTAGATGGAACTGCAACCGACGCACCTGTATCCTGCCGAACTGCGTCAGGTCCTGGGTGGATGTTAGAAGTCCGAGGAGGCCTTGCCACAGACGTAAACGTTGCGATTGGCAGGATAAAAACGTTGGGATGAGAGCTTGTATCTTTGACCAACGGTCCTCAGTTGGTAGGACCAACTGCTTGCAGGTGTCGAAGACCGCCCCAATGTACTGTGACGTGTCTGGGCCGGCTCCAGCTCCGACTTGTCCGGGTGCGGGATGAATCCCAGATACTTTAGGACTTGCAAAATGAACTGGATGTGCGACTTGAGTGCTGGCATCTCTGACTCCCAGATGAGAATGTCGTCTATGTAGGATTCTATGTTGATTCCCCTGAGATGAAAGAAAGCCATGACTGGTGATGTGATGCGGGTGAAACACCAAGGAGCGATCGAGACACCGAACGGTAGGACCTGGCACTCGAATCGTCTCCCGGCAATGATGAAGCGCAGGTAACGCCGATGAAGTGGATGAATAGGAATGTGAAGGTAGGCGTCCTGCAAATCGATGAAGGCTATCCAGTCTCCCGGTTGTAGGCGGGACCGTAGTGATGGTATTGATGTCCTCTTGAACCTTGGTGGTGGAGCCATAGTCTGGTTGAGCCGCCTTAGGTCGATGATCATGCAGAGTTTGTTCCCTTCTTGGGTACCAGAAAGACTGGGCTGTAGAACCCCGCACTCTCTTCTTCCGTAGGTAGTTCTCGAACCGCGCCTTTTTCCACCAAGGTGTTTACGGATTCCAGCAAGGTCTTTGTGTGTTCTGGACGAACTGGGAGGCGTGATGACTTGGGCCTGGTGATGAGCTTGGGGTACTCCAGGAAGGTGAAGAAAACGCCTTCTCTGAGCGATCTGATGACCCACTTGTCTTTTGTAATGAGCTCCCAATTCCTCTAGAAGAACTGCAGGCGTCCGCCCACAACCGGATGAGTGAAGTGTTGAAAAGGTGGAAGGATGAAATTGATGACTGGATGATTGAAGTGAAGTGGAGATCGGTGGCAGTCAATACCTATCGGGCTTGCCTCTGCCTCTATCGGAGGACTTCTTCCCACGGCTGCCCTGAGATTTTCCTCTCCCTTAGGGACGAAAATTCGCTTGAGTGTCTTGAGTAGAGAAGGCGCCGGAGTCCTGACAGGAAGACTGTCCGTGGCGTCCTCCTCTGGTAAACTTGCTCTTGCCCTTGCCCGGTCGCTGTGCTAATGCTCCAACAAGGCGGGAGGTCTTCTCGTCGTTGACCGATGGCATGACGACCGGAATGGCATTGTTGAACAAATACCGCGCAGATAGGGGTTGTTGCGCCAGTTCCATCTTGACAGACTGAAGTACCTCCGCCTTCGGGTTCTTTAGATAGGCCGAACGTTGGGCTTGAACCATGGTGGCGTACGTGAGGAGACCGGTCTCCATGACATGGGCGTTGGCTTTGTTGAGTGTATCAATGAAACCCTTGAAAAAGTCCAACTGCGTAGTGGATAACACCGTAGTCGCATTGCCGTCGGCATCTACTCGTCTGTTAATGGGGTCTAGCACCAACTTGGAGGTAGCCGCCAGGAACCAATCGGAATAGGAGGTGATCCTGTGCTGTGCTAGCATCATGTCCTCCACCAGGTAAACTTGTTTGGCCGGGAGTACCACGGGGGGTGGCTTGGTTACTTTCAAAACCCTGTCCAAATCCCTGTCCAGCTTTGGGTGTTTGGTTGGTAGGGCGGAGTTATGCAGCGCGTAGAAGCTGTAGGCACTCGGTTTCTTGAAGGATGCGGAGCTCCTGAGCTGCGGAGCTCCTGAGCTGCCGGTCCAGGTCCTTCATCAATAGTAAAGACTCCGGTGAGGGTGCACACGTCAGTGGGGTCTCAACCGGAGCTGGCTTGTCCGTGGCGAAGAGTGACGTTGCCGTGGCCCGCTTACGCTTGCGAGGTGGCTCATCGGAATCAGCGTCCTCCTTTCCTTTTTCCGACCTCGGCATCTGCGGGAGAAGGGTATATAAGGCCGCAATCTTGGCCTTGAACGCTATTTCATCATGTTCCTCCGCTGCACCGTGAGTTGGAGAAGATGACTTTTCCGGTGAAGAGGCAGATGTTGGCTGGTGGTCATCCGGGGAAGAATCCTGTTGGTCGGAGTCGACTCGGGCTCCGAACTCGACGAATGACCACTCTCACGCACCACCGACATCGAGGCTACCGGAAGCGGGGCCCGGTCCTGGGTCCGGGTCTCCTGTATGGAACTCGGCTCTCTCCGGGGTTCTGTAACGACCTTAGAGGTCCCCGACGGCTTGGATATCTGCTTGGACTTTGCTTCCGGCAGATGATGCGATGATTCTTGTTCGTGACGTGTCTTCGACGAAGATCGGTGACGATGACGAGAATGCACCTCCCTACGTCGTTCCCCGTCCGAAGAATCTCTGGACCGTCGAGAACGATGATGATGCGGTGATCGTGACCGGCTACGGGATCTGCGAGACCGATGGCGAGGGGGAGTGCGAGATCTGGGTCGCTGATGGCGATCCCGGTCGGGGGTCCGACTGCGTCTCGACCGTCTAGAGGAGTCACGTTCCGGGGTCCGGGATCGTCTGGACAGCTTAGTAGAAGAATCCCTGGAATCCCGGGTCCGATGCTCAGACTTGTCGACTGTGGATCCGGAGTAGTCACGGTCCGGGGCCCGTGTCCGCTCCTTTGACTTGTCCAAGGCAGACTTGGGCTTGGGGTCTCGATCCGGGGTCCGGGTCCGCCCTTTCGATTTGTCCGAGGTTGACTTGGGCTTGGGGTCCCGTCCCGAGGCCCGGGTCCGATCCTCAGGCTTGTCCACTTTTGAAGACTTGACCTCCCGTTCGAGAGTTCGGATCCGGTCTTTGTTCTGGTCCCTGGAGGCGGGGTCCCGTTCTGGGGTCCGGATCCGGGTCCGGTCTTTAGTGCCCTTGTCTTTGGAGTCGGGGTCCCGTAGTGGGGACCGGGTCCGGACTCTAAACTGTTCATGTCGGGTCTCCTCCCGCGTCTTGGAGTGAGATCTCCCCTTTCTCCCACTACTGTTCGGAGTTCGGGACTTCGATGGAGATCGGGACGAAGAGCTGGAAGAACGCCGTCCACGGGAAATGGGAGGGGAACTGCGGTTGCTGCCCCAGGTCCGGGTCACAGAAGGACTCCTACTCTTGTAAGATGCTGGCCTGAGGTCGCCGGGATCCCGCTGGGGTGCCGTGTCCCGATCCATAGGCTGGTCCCGGGCCCTGTCCGAGTCTTCATAATATTCTGTATGGTGACTGAGTCCCCCAAGATGAACATGGGCTTGATCCCGGCCAACTGTGAGCTTTCCACAGGACTGTACGCGGTTAGCTGTACCCTTCCACTTGGCGGAATCTGGGGGCTGTCGCTGGCTTGAACGGCTAGAGTCGGGAGTCCGGTGGACATCTCCAGGTCTTCGTTCAAACTGAGATCAGCGAGGAGAGCTTGCGTAGCTGCCTGCTTTTCGCCAGGGCTTCTCTTGATGTCGGCGGCCGCCTTGAGAAGAACCTTGCGTCGAGCTCCCGCATATCTATGCCAGGTCAGGTCGTCCCAATCAAAACACTCACGGCAAGTAACCTGTCTATAACAAATTTGGGCCCGACATTTAAAGCAAAACAAATGCGAGTCTTCCTTGAGCCAAAAATGTCGACACGATTCACAACGTTTGGAGTGCTTGACAGTGGGGGTGACTACGTCGGACATAGCTAACTGAAGAATGAAATTTCAGCACAAATAACCCTAGGATACGTCTAGAATATCTCAGATTACTTGAACACAGAGACTCTTTTCCAAAAGAGGACGGACATGCGCGGAGACACGCCACCTAGCGGACAGTCAAGGGAGATTTCTGTTGCAGAGACCTCCAAATAGGAGGAATATGGCATTCATTGATAGCAGGTTAAGATTTGAGCAACAAATTGACCAAGTGAAATGCTGTGGCAATACAGACATTATAACAAAGACTAGGGCTATGAAAGATGAATGACATCATCGCCCATGCTATGTTATGCCAATATTTAGGCAAGGCTTTAACTTTGGCAACACCCCAAAAATCAGAGGACATGTATCACAGTGGATTTCAAAACAGTGAAAAAAACAACTTATGAAGATGATATTGTGAGTAAAGTTTATCTGAAAAATTATTTAGCAAAAAGGACCACAAGAAGCATGGACAATACAGGAGGATGGTGACCTCAAAAATATTAGTGAAAAGCATTTTGTAGATCAATATTTTGACATACATATATCATCTCATCATCAGGAATGGTAGTTTCCAACAGGTTCCAGGGCATATGAAAGATTCACAGAACGAACCAATGAAATCAACCAAAAATGAAATTAACCAGAAAGTTGCTCACATGGACTAGCCAATGAAAGGAATTGGGAGAGTGTTGCCCGGAAAAGTATGAGTTCTTTAGATGCTTTGAGACCAGTTCAATTGTGGATTTTCTCGCCTGATAGCCAGGGGCAGCATACAATGGGAAGCATAGAACCTGTACATGTATTAGAGGAGTAAATTCTCACTGGACAAATGCTGGATGCTGGAGTGCTATCATCAGAGACATTTATTTTACGCCACAGTTGTAGTCGCATTTGACAAGCGAGAAACGATGTATACAGGCGTAAATATTGAGAAACATGGCCAGAAATGGTAACAAATTAAGAGTACAAGAATATCTTCTCTGATAATCAATCAAACCTGTCCAAGTGGCTGGCACGAATAAACTGCTTAATATTGGCACTTTAATGAAATATCTCCATTAATCATTATCAAGCATTCTCCCGATAAAACGCTCACAGTTTTTCTCCCATTCCAGAAGAATATTACAATGTGAAAGTTTTAAACATGCTGAATGCAAAATCCCCAACAAAATAAAATCCCATGTGCAGTCATTTCACATTTTATCTTGAATGAATATCATTGAAGTTGAGTGCCCAGACAATGAATGTTAGAGAGGTGTTCTTTAATTATTCACTTCACAAAACCACATTCAAAAAAGAGCAGATCATGACAGGATTCAGTCTTCACTCTCGAATAATGCGATGAGTATATTGAGGGAAATGATCGAAAAGGAAACGTGTTTATGCGTGCTTCCCACAAAATCAATTAAATTAACACCACAATCTACAATCATAGGAAATAGTGTTACGGCACACAAATCACAGGCTAACTTCACACTTCTCCAATTGTCATCTCTCTCTGATCGTGTTTTGATACGAGACGAGGCAATATTTCATTGCCGAAGAAATGCCTGCCATTTTCATTAATGGACAAGGGAGCATTTTTATGGCCAATATATCTATAAGCTGGCACTAATGGAATAGGACATAAATTTCCCGCACAACAATCGCAATAAGAAAGAGGGATACATGTAATTCAACTGTTTCTCAAGAAAGCCCCATTTCTATAATGCCCTCCTCAGTTGGCCGATACCAATGCTTATGAGCTGAATGGAGTAGACATATTTCATCAGACTGAGAGATGAGGGAGGACATTTAGCCAGATTGAGATGAGATATATGTATAATTTGGATAGATCCACATGGATTTTCCAATGTCAGGGGTGAACAGTGTTAATATTTTAAGGAAACCCATTGTTGGTTACCATAACAACATGGACCTGAATTGGAAGTAGCCTAGTACATTATATACTGTAATGTATCTAGCCGAGAGGTTTCAGGTAAAGCATGAGAGATTACCCTACCTGGATTTGATGCACTTAAATCCAGGAGTTTGAAGAAAATGGCAGGTTCTATCAAAACTGAGAGATCCCGGATGGTCCCTCAATTAAGAGCATTATAAATATAATATTTTAGCTATTAGATGGGAAGTAAGGCTCAGGCATAGCCAGAATGTTTAAAGTACAGGCAGAAATAACTTAACCTCAACGCGAAGAGAAAAATCAAAATGCAAGCTAATTCTTGTGGTTCCAAAAGTGTGCACATTTTGATCGCAGCTGAAGAAAAATCACACAGTTAGGGCGTGTCGTGCCCTAAGTTTGTGTGACAGGCGAGTGTGTCACACTGTGAGGAGTATGAGACGGAATTCCAGGTGACGTCATGGTCATGGAATCCCTCAGCTGAGAAGACAGAGCTAGGCGACAGGGTGTTTCGAAGCTGTATTCTTTATTATTATGTAATCATAATGTTTAGATTTCAGTTCATAAATAAATGTATGATTTTTGCCGTGTTGTTGAGGTGTCAGATTTACCTTTGGTACATGTAGCAGATCTGTCGTTCGGACCCCGTGAGAGAGTGTGGTAGGCCCCATGTTAGGACGACCATCTTGTGCAGTAAGAAAAGATGCCTGGGTCGTGTTCAAGATTTGCAGTCCAAATTTAATCATTTTACGCCATGGAATAATCGTCGGCATTGCAACATTTTAACGTAACTAAATTTATGTAGACAAAACTAGATATGTGCCGGAGTTTGGGACTCTATCGACTGATCGACCCCAGGACTGTTGTGTACTTGATGAACTTGTGAGAGCTCGGATTTGGGGGGTTTTGGTTTCGCTTTACCATCTTTGATTGATCCGATTAAAAAAAGCAGACTGATATACGGACTTGCTTTGATTATTGAGGCTGTCACATTTGCAGAAAATTAATGACTGGGTTTTTCCCCGGCAAGAGTTTTTCCTCAATGCACCTTCACGCATTATAAGTCACATAAGAGTCACATGCTTGTTCTCTGGTTGACCCGTCAGCTTTTAGCGCTGCATTATTGTAACCGTAATTTACACGTGAGAAAATCTCATTCAAGATTAAGTGGTTTCTGCCCTGTACTAAGTACATGTATTTAGACTCTTCAAACTAAATCAGCCCAGTAAAGTACGAAATTCAGTAACGCTACCAAATTGAGTAATGAAATGTCCACTTCAGCTGTTTCATAACAGAAAACAATAACAAAACTCTGTGTTGTATGTTGTTGTTACGGTTTAGTCACTTCCCTATTGTTTATTTTCTTGATATTTAAAATTCCGAAGTGGCTTTCCATGAGCTGAATACATGCATGTAACATTTGACAAGTGAAGCGGTAGGTATAATTTTGTGATTTTTAGTACTCTGGCTAATTAACCTAATTAAAAAAAATTCAGTGATGCCTGAATACATTTTACTTAAAGAGGTAAAAGCGTCATTTAAAAAATATTCAGCAAATAACATATTTCGATAAAAGTTATTCAGTAGTTGAAAGCAACTATGGTGAACGTGTTTCTGTGACCTCATTTTTTAATATCACGGGCATTGAAATCACACTTCTGACATTTACTGAAAAACGTAACAGCACCTGCACTTGGCTCCAGTGCCTGAGATGACGTCAGAAAATGCGCACTGGCATTCCGAGCGTGATGCTTTGCAACGTCATACTCGATCTTAGAACTTTTATCGCACTGCGACGGCTTCTAACGTGACGTCATGGATACCTGATCACGTTATCCGACGTCATCTCAGTCATTTCCCATTTTCATGTTGTCACTAGACCGAATTGAAGAATCTGACAATATTGATCCCTATATGAAATACGAGATTTCAATACTTGAAAATCTTTTGGCAAATGTTGCAAGTGATCATGCTGTTCAGTTTACCCGAACAACTAAAATCACGCTACTACCTCTTTAAGGGTCAATATGTAAAGAATTGTGTGATAGCTTTATTTTTATGCTGCTCTGTCCTGGGACCCTCTAGCAACTGGTCTTTCCTGGACCCTCTAACAACATTCTTTCCTCTCGGCATCCTCTACCAACTGTTGTTTCCTGGGACCATTTGACAACTGCTCTGTCCTGGGACCCTCTAGCAACTGGTCTTTCCTGGACCCTCTAACAACATTCTTTCCTCTCGGGATCCTCTACCAACTGTTGTTTCCTGGGACCCTTTGACAACTGCTCTGTCCTGGGATCCTTTAACAACTGGTATTTCCTGGACCCTCTAACAACATTCTTTCCTCTAGGGCCATCCTTAAAAATATGTTTGTTGGTTGTAACCCGACCCTACCTCAGGAAGTTGGGTCGGTAGGTAGGTAATTTTTTTTTTTTGGGGGGGTTGAGGACAGCTTTTCCTTTCGGGGAGGGTGGAAGAGGTTAATTTTGTCCAGATACCAAGGTCATTTGAAAAATACTTGACATCCCTGGACACATTCTTTACAATGAATAGTGACTAGCTGGTCCAAAAATAATAATTTACTTTTACCAAAAACACACTTTTGCTGAAATTGTGAAATGAAAAGAAAAAAAAAATGCTCTGTGTTATAAGCTTACAGAAGTTTGTTCATTACCATTTGGAGTTGAGAGAATTACCTCAAAATTAATCACATAACACCATTACCGCCTGTCCCCTTCACAAATGTGTGGTATGGTTTTACGTACTCCCTTTATTCGGAATAGAAATACATCGTAATTTAATTTACTGACAAGAATCAGACAAATACTTAGTTTCTAACCTGTGATGGAAGCTTTACGTGGAATTTAGTCCGAGGTGGAATTCTGACTAGCGTATTGGATGCCGACATCGGAACATCAAGATTAAGAGGACGGGCCTAATTTGTCAACACTGCTGGAGCTCCCTGCACTATCCCAATCCTTGTCTTTTGTAAAAACATGGTGAGCTATAAAAAGGTTACCTAAATTAACCGAGGAGAGCTGATACGAGAGATAAAAATCGCATTGACAAATTTCCTTAGGGAAGTGATTTTGTTTTGTTCAACCTATCATATTATATTTCTGATTAAATAAGTCCATAATTTATTTTCGAACGAAAAATTAATGAAAATAAAATATTCTACTTCAATTTAAATTTTATGATTTAAACTAAACAAAGAGAACTCGATCCTATTCTCAAAGATCATATCAGAGCCACAGTTCTGCATATAAAATTCGGCAATCAATCATCATTGCATAGTATATGCGGGAAGAGCAGTGTCCGTGAATGTTCTCTAAAATCATCATCCGATAGTATTCAAGTGACTGTGAATGAGAAGGGGTACCGACATTATTCCCCAACGAGAAGAATGAATGGCGAATGATCAAACGAGTCACAGTTCAATATTGTCCAAGAGTATTGGCATCATACCGACTACAGGCTCAGTGTGATGATGTGTAAATCATCTACCTTTCCTAGAAAACTTCGTCCACGGCTTCAAGGAAGATTTTCCGCAGTTTCTGCAATTTTTGTCAGCTCTCCTGCGCACGTGGCAAATATTACACAATCCCATGCTAGGAATAACCTGTGCAAGAGACTACCGCTTGTTTACAAGCGAAGAAATTATGACCTGGCGGCGATCGTTGCTGATTAGAATTTATTAAAGTAGTTTTGGTTTCTTCTCACGGTGATTTTCAGTGGAAGAGTTAGCAAAATTAACATCAACTGTCTGCATTTCGTCGCACTGAAAAATCTCCTCGGAGAAAAGTAGAAATCCAACCATCGTCGGCCTCTTCGTCAGACTCAGAAGCTGTCGGTGTACGGATCCACGAGGTGGTGACAGACCGTCCTAAACTCCAAGTTCCACGTCGATGCGCGACAGAGCTCTTTATGACAGGTTTTAATAACCAACTGTTTTGAAATATTTTCCCCATTCTGTGTTGCTGTTGCCTCTCGCTGTGTTGTTGTGTTCTCGTCTCTCCATCAAACGCAAACACAAAACAGAAGAGAGACATTCCCGCCATATACACGTGATCGCCGAAAACTGCATTCCCCTACAAACTGGGCCATGGAATATATGCCTTCAGAACGTGTGATATAAGCTCACATCGCCGACCTTCCTGGAGCGGCTTGCTCTTGCTTGGCGAACATTTTACATGTGTTTACCCGCGAGAGAAGATAGGGGAGATAACTTTGATAGTTCCAAATAAAATAAAAAGATGACCTGTATGAAAATCGGCGAAAAAAAGTTTCCAGTCGGCGGATTTTTGGACACACGGTCGGGTTACGCGCAACAAACTTATTTTTAAGGATGGCCTTGGGATCCTCTACCAACTGTTGTTTCCTGGGGCCCTTTGACAACTGCGCTCTCCTGGGACCCTCTAACAACTGGTATTTCCTGGCATGCCTGGACCCTGTAACAACATTCTTTCCTCCTGTGATCCTCTACCAACTGTTGTTTCCTGTGGTCCTGGGGACAACTGCTCTGTCCCGGGATCCTCTAACAACATTATTTCTTTGAATCCTGTACCCACTGTTCTTTCCTTGGGCCATCTAACAGCTGTTCTTTCTTAGGGGGCTCTAACAATTGTTCTTTCCTGGGGTCCTTAAACACCTGTTCTTTCATGGGGCCCTTTAACAACTCTTCTTTCCTTGGGCCCTCTAACAACATTTCACAATTGCATATCTTATTTAAACACATACAGGACAAAACAAGAAGATACACAAAATGTCATACAATGTTATTGTTGAGCAAAGACTTCATCATTCTTGATTTGAATGATCCAAGCAAGGGAGCTTCTTCAACATGCTGGGCTAGGGAGTCCGTTCCACAGCTAATAGCTACATTGTTCATGTGTTTTGGGTATCCATTGTTTGTCCCCTTAAATCAAGTCTGCGTAAACCTCCTGCTGTACATGTTTGCCATATATCACACCTAGTATTGTCTGTGAGTATTTGCTGTAAACACGACTTCCATGTACACCTGATGCTTAGTCTACAATGATCAAATGACACATTGATCACGTTGATACATCGCCTCTGGCAAAGATTGCTTCCTGCACATGTACATGTACATGTATTTGTGAAAAACAGTTCTTCACATTCATATCAGGTTTCTATACACAGATGTGATATTCAAAAGTCCCCATTCTCCACGCTCAACATGCAAGCTTTTTACCCCTCGACTAACTTTGACTGAGGAGGTATTGTCGACGTCAGCCTCGTCTGTCTGTCCATCCATCTGTCTGTCCATCTTCGTAGTTACCGCGACATCTCTTGAACAAATATAGCCAGACTCATCAAATTCATACTCAATAGTGTTGCTGATAACCTCCCTGTCTTAGTTTCGACACAACTAGATGACAAATACACTGTATATAATTTCCTGTTTATCATTACTTGGAATTCACACACAATTTGGTCTAATTATCCTGATTTAAAAAAATTCAGTGATGTTTGTTTCTTATGTTACGTTCAATATGTCTAGAATCATTTTGATAGCCTTATTTATGTGTCAAAATCCTTTGTATGAGAGTGAAAAGTTATTATTATTATTTTGTTACTGTTTTTAGTAGCAGTTTTGGTTTGTTACTGAAAACAGACATGTTTATAGTATAAATCTGGCCAATTGTTATCCAAATGAGTAACATCACTCAAAATTGTACTTTACCAGACTTCAGTCTTATTGAAAAAATTCTCACAATACAGATGATTTACACTCCAGTAAAGTATGAATATCAGTGATGTTACTGTTTTTTTGATAAGCTATCAACTGATACTATAAACATTAACAAAGTACAATTTTCAAAGCAATGTGATGGTTTTCAATAACTAAAACTGCTACTAAAACCAGTAACAAAGATCTGAAACTGAGTTAATAAAATAATAATAATAAAACACTTGGTAGAGGATCACAGGAGGAAAGAATGTTGTTAAAGGGTCCAGGAAATAGCAGTTGTTAGAGGGTCCCAGGACAGAGAAGTTGTCAAAGGGCCCCAGGAAACAACAGTTGTTAGAGGATCCCATGGAAAATGTTGTTAGAGGGTCACAGGAAAGAACAGTTGTTGAGGGTCTTCTAGGAAAAAACAGTTGTTAAAGGAGCCAGGAAAGTTACATGTACCATATTCACAGTTATGGTGATCTGTCAAACACTGTATTGGAATGGAATAATACTCCACATATAATCATGCATACTGCTGTTTCATCTTAGGAGATTACTATTCATGTCTCAATTTGGGTGTATGGTCAAACAAAGGTGTATTGGGGCATTCAATCAGGAATGATTCAGGAAAGAACAGGTGTTAGAGGGCCCAAAAAGAACAGTTGGTAGAGGGTCCCAGAAAAGAATGTTGTTAAAATGGTCCAGGAAAGACCAGTTGTTAGTGAGTCACAGGACAGAGCAGTTGTCACAGGACCCCAGGAAAGAACATTTGTTAGAGGGTCCAGGAGAGAGCAGTTCAATGTCAGAGGGCCCCAGAAAAGAGCATTTGTTAGAGGGTCCAGGAGAGAGCAGTTCAATGTCAGAGGGCCCCAGAAAAGAACATTTGTTAGAGGGTCCAGGAGAGAGCAGTTCAATGTCACAGGGCCCCAGGAAAGAACATTTGTTAGAGGGTCCAGGGCAGAGCAGTTGTCAGAGGACTCCAGAAAAGAACAGTTGTTGGAGGGCACAGGAAAGTTACATATATGACTATATGCAGGCACTTTAAAAAACTGATCCATTCAAAGCATGTTCCTTCTCATTCACCAAACGCTATGTAGACGATCTTCTCGCTGTGGATAATCACTATATAAATGACGCAGTGAAGGATATAAATCCACCTTCACTGGATTTGAAGGAAACTACAGATAGCCCTACAGGCACATCATATTTATATCTATATCTCTATAAAAATGAAGCGGGCATTTCTCTCTCGTCGACTTTATGACGAAAGAGAGGATTACAATTTCGATATCGTAAACTATCCCTTTCTGGACAGTAATATTCCAGTGGGACCTGCATATGGCGTATATATCTCGCCTAGTAGCATTTGCTAGATCCTGTGTTAAATGTGACGATTTTAATCAACGTCACAAAACATTGTTGCAGAAACTTATAAAACAGGGCTATACTACCAAGCGCCTCCACTCAAAGTTTCTCAAATTTGACGACACATATCGCCTACTGATAGCAAAATACGAGCGTAGCATGCAAGTTCTATGGCGTTACGTTTCGTAACTTATGTCTAATTCCGCTTAACCTGGGGCTAGGGGCCGTATGAACACATGTACTTCAAAATCCTCATGGTGGTCATACATGTATGAACAGTCACAATCAAAGCGTGACTGAGATGCATCATTCTCTAGATGAAGACTTTACAACGATTATTATGGATTAAGAATACTGATCAGCGATATGGATTTGATATTTTTGTAACATCATGATGTCTTGCCGGCATCATTGAAAACTGTTGATCGCTTAGCCTATGTTTATGTATCCTATGATTGTCTTTTTGAATTTGGTACTAATACTGGAATATGGAATAGGTCTTTGGATTATGGATGCAGATATTCTATTATGGACGAAGTCCAAATTATGAATGACGGACCAGACGCTTGTAACATGATTCATATTCACAGTTATGGTAACCTCTCAAACACTGTATTAGAATGGAATAATAAACTTACTTCACATTTACTAAGCAAAAATCATACTATTTATATTTATTAATAAGCTCTTCATGTTCCAACTAACACATCTGTAGCCAAGATCTACATTTGGCAGGAGGCATTGATCGACAACTGGAGCAATGTATTATAGTTAATGTACATGTAGACATGTGACTATAGGCTTTGGGATTAGGAGTTTACTTCTAAGTCCAAGAAGTGGGCAAATAACTATGAAAGTTTCTGGATACCTGTATGTAAATATCAAAGATGCACATACATGATCTAGCTAGATTAATTCCCTCCAGCAGCCACTAGAATGTATATCCATGGAAAGGAATCAACTACCATGGAAATCCTCGTCATTCCATGGATTGGCATTATATCCTGTCAAACTACATGTACAATGGAATGACCAGCACACAGAAAGAACTCAAAGAGAATTTGTGTTTTCAATATGCTAATATCTCATTTGGGGAACTTCAGTAGGGAAACAATCACATTATGATCATATGTTATGGTGCTGAAAATCATCCTCCAAATCATGTGAAAATCTGACAAATAAACAAGGGTTATGTGTAACCCGGCTCGCCGTTTTGGGTTTTGTCAATAACATGCAGCTTCGCATAAAGATCGAGCCCTTCAGGTTGCACATCACTGGCAATGACAATACATATTGTTATAAAAATTTGACTTCTTTGTCAGTGATGTTGAAGTTGGATTGAAAGATGAACTATATTATAAAACTTGAAATAAAGATTACCTTTTTTTCAAAAGTCCAGCGTAAACAAAAAACATTAACCTTCCAGCTTGAGTCTAACGTTGTGCTAAACATAAAAAAATTAACCGGACACCGACACTTTCCCCCTCTCTCTCCCAATACCTAGCCTACTTCGTATACGGCCAGGTAAAAATGACAGCACAGCTAAGGATCTTATTTTGTTCATTGTCCAGTACATACCTGCAAAATGACCACTGGAGGAGTTGTTGCTCCTCAATGCTAAATTAAGTCTGGAAAATGATCAGTCCTAATTTGTGAGGGACAAACAACCCCAGGAGAGTACAAGGACCTAGTATAAGGACAGTGGACATTAATAAAACAATTCACCAGGGAGAACAGAATACATCTGAGGTGTCATGTACATGTAAGGTTAAACTTCTCATGTTGACTGGTTAAGAACTTGGATGTACTATACTGAAAATGTACATATTATATTGGACTGCCAATTGTGGAGAACAGTGGAATGTTTTATGGGGTCAGCAAGTGTAGTACATCACATGGGTCTCATTATCAGACAAAACCACACCCAGGGCCTGATCCAGGCATTTTGAGGCTGTTATAACGGGTTTGGGCAACATGAACTTTGGCACCCAAACGAGAATTTTTTTTTATTTGTTTTTATAGCAAATTCCCACATGAACAGGCTGAAACCAATACTAATACAAGTACTGTTGCCAAATATTAAGTTATCATGCTGTATTTAAACCATTTAATACTCTCACACCTTCCATGGGTCATGGACATGTCCCACATCACAGCCTATTTCACTATAATTTATCACACTCTGTGCCATGTATGGGTGCCCAAACTAAAAGTCTAGATCAGGCCCAGACACCCCACATAACCTGATTCCTTGCCTCTATCTGTTCCCACTGTCCTGCTTTAACACTGTACTGGTACTAGTGTTATTATGTTAGACCAATTAGTAATTTTTCTTCCATCATATAATATTGTTATAAGGGATTATTTTGTCTGCATAACAATCATCTGATTCTATGCCATCCATGCTGACACGATCAGTATGACAAATCAGATTAGTTAACTCAATAGGTCATTCCCTCTGACCTTTTATTACACAATCATCTTGTAGGTTGTCAGCCATGTCAGCAGTAGGGGAATGGTGAACCAAAGTTTACTGAAAGTGAAATGTAGCCGAATGTAGGTCTTGCTGCACAGCACAATGCAGCCAATCAGCATGCAACCATCCAATACCCAGAACTGGCACTTCTAGTTCATCTATAGTGCCGCTATTGTGTACGTTCATCATACAGGAACGTGGATCAACTGTTGAGCACCTTCCAAAGAATACATGTACCAGGCCTTGATTGTTGTCCTAATATATGAGAATGCAAACAAAGTCTCGTAAGTTACCCAAGGACATCCACAGGAATCCAAAGATATCATTTATATACAGATAGCTAAAATTGTATGGAAATCTGTTGGGATTCCCATGAATTTGGAAGAGTGCTGATGGGAATTGCTTTCCTGGATTCCACCGGTAAAGCAAGGCCTGGTATAATACTATGAAAGCATCACTTAATTCCAATGACACCATGATTAGGCACATTCAGGACATTAATAACATCGGATGACTTTTTCAGCAAAACAACTGCATTTTCTATATCACACTCACAAAACGTTGTTAGTATTCAATGTTAGGCACTATTACATCAACTATCCCCGAGTATTCAGGATAATGCTCTTTCACAAACATACTTGCACTGTAAATGTGACCTCACCTTCCATCATACATGTATAAGACAGGTGCCTCATATTCCACTTCAGACCTTTGCTGTTATATTATATTATGAAACCTTTTGCCTGTTACTATAACCAGGAAATGGATTAACTATATGGTAACCCATAAAACAACAATGGTAACCCATAGATGGTCTCCTGACACTAAAACTGCTAAACCTCCTGGAGAAATTGGTTTACTGTTCACCATTACAGCAATTTATTACCGCTTATTTGGTGATGACAATAATGTATTCTACCATCCATACTTCTCTTATTTTCCATTGTTAAAGTACAAATGGTCAGTTCCGTTTAACTAAGAGATTAACCCAACATGGCCGGGGGGAGCCCCCTCCAAACTTTTTTCTCTATCTCCAGAATGACAGAAAATGGAAGCTGCATGACCCTCTGCAACTTTTTACTTTATCATTTTTCTTTAAAATTCATGCCTTTCTCCAATAAAAATTGAGTAAAATCAATTTTATTTCACATAAGGCTATTATTTATTAATTTATCATGTTATCTTTTTGCGCAGAAAAAAAACAAATACAAAATTCAAAATCTGACCTAAAAATCCACTCCAAAATGCCTGTTTTGAAGATGATGTCATCAAAGTGACATCTTGGATTTCTTTATATTTTCTAGTAGATGTTGATTCAAGGGTATAGTATGGTAAGCTTCAGCCCCCTGGCTCAAGGGTTAAGAAAAATATTTAAGTCGGAGGGGAGGGGGGGGGGGGCGAAATGGCCCCTCCCCATGCCTGGACAGGTCCGAAAAAGCCCAGGCCAGATAGGATTAACTTAAATCATAACAGCAGAGAACCTCCCCCTCTGTATGTGAATGGATAATATATATTATAAAAAAAAGACTATTGCTTACAGCCATATGGCATAGCGCAATGAATATTTATGGGCTATATCTTGTGTTTGATGTGTGTGGGGAGGAGGGGTATAATGGTGTTATTCGCATGATAATAACAATTGTTGATTTTTAACATGCTAAGAAATCCAAGAAAAAATCTGTTTTATGTTGACCTTTAATATCATTATCCCAGCTTTTAACAAGCTTATAACTGTCAGAATCTGTGACTCCCTCACAGGAATTTGAACTATTTGGCATTTTCCTTCATGCATGTACAACTATGTTAACCCTATCTGGCCTGGGCGATTTGGGGTGTATCGCAGCCTGGGGGGGGGGGGGGCGGAAAGTGCCCCCCCTATATATTTTTGCTCATCGCTAAGGCTAGAGGGCTGAAACTTACCACACTATATCTTTGGGTCAAGCTCTACCAGAAAATGTAAAAAAATCCAAGATGGCCGCCATGATGACGTCACTGTGAGGTCATTTTCAAAAAGAGCATTTTTGGACGATTTTCGGTCAAAATCGTCGATTTTTTTTATTTTTGTTTTTTCTTCGCAAAAACTGCATGATAAATTAGTAAATAATAATCTGATATGAAATAAAATAAGTTTTACCCACTTTTCCGTAGATAAAAGCAAAAATTTTGAAGAAATCTGATGAAAGCATAACTTTTTCTGGCCGCCATTTTGAATTTACCCATGATCCTATGCTCGTGGGGTTATGCAAATAGGCTCAAAATGACCCCGATACGATACCCTATAATGTCACGAATGTTTCAGCTCTACATTTTTTTTGCGTTTCGGAGATATCGCAGAAAGTTTGGTAGGAGGGCATTTTGGCCCCCCTCCCCCAGGCCTGGTAGGGTTAATGGGGGAAGGGAGGGAGGGGAAACAAATCACGGGATGTTTTTTGGTGATGCTAAGACATATGTTTCAGAAAAATGCATCGAATCGCGTTGAATCAACTTGCTGAATTTTTGCGTAATTTTTGAAGAAATATGGCGAAAACATCACTTTTCTGGTACCCCCACATGGCCGCCATTTTGAATTTACCCATGATCCTTTGCTCGGGGGGTCATGCAAATAGGCTCAAAATGACCCCAATATGATAATCGAAAAAGTCACAGAGTTTCAGCTCTCGATTTTTTGTCGTTCCGGAGATACAAGCAACATGAAGCTGCGCTATCGAAACCCCTCGGCTCTGAACCCCAGCTAATATAATGTAAGGGTGTCTCTACCAATTGATTGGCTTGTGGGAAGAAATATTTACCCCTGGTATTGGCTAGATAAATACAGTACATGTATACTAAATGGCACATGTATGTAATTTTCAAAACAGATTTGCAAGCATTCTTCGCATTGTCTAAGAGAATAAATCAATAAATCAGTCATCCAATCAATAAATAAATGTGATAGTATACTAACATGATATAGAAATAATATGCAAACTTAACATAGGAATTAGTGGATTTTGTTAGACAAGGGGCATAACTCTGCAAAATACTTTCTGACACGACTCATTTTCGATAGGCATCTAGTGTCATTTTCAAAACAGATTTGCAGGCATTCTTCGCATTGTGTAAGAGAATAAATCAATAAATCAGTCATCCAATCAATAAATAAATGTGATAGTATACAAACATGATATAGAAATTATATGCAAACTTAACATAGGAATTAGTGGATTTTATTAGACAAGGGGCATAACTCTGCAAAATACTTTCTGACACGACTCATTTTCGATAGGCATCTAGTTCAGGTCAAGATAAACAACTGTATCACGTTAGGATGTTGTATATGGAACGGTTCTGAAATTATCACAATAAATCATAAATGGATTTTTATTTGTAAAAAGGGGCATAACTCTGCAAAATATTGTCCGAGATGACTCATTTTCGATAGGCTTCTGATTTACGTGAAGATAAATAGATGTAACAAGTTTGGTTGCCATGCATGAAACGGTTCTGTAGATATCGCGGTAACGGACGGACGGACGTACGGACAGCCGTACATGATGACGACAATACCCCTAGGCCAAAGTTGGCCGAGGGAAAACACAGGGGCGGAAAGGCCCCCAGGCCAGGTAGGGTTAAGGTATCTGATTTTGTAAATTGAAGTCATTATCAGTAAAATTCAATTTTTTGGGATTAACACTTCGCACACATTCCAGAATGCTAACCATATTTGTTCATAACAAGGGTGAGTGAGTGAGTTAGGGTTTAATGTCGCGTTCAGCGCTATTTCGGCCATATAGCGACAACTTAACTAACTACGATATGATTAGCAGGACATGTGTGACTATCCATGTACAGTCATCATGTAGAGGAAATTAGTCTTCCTCTCATGGTTTAACATGGCGATAACACCTGATTCAATAGGGACAAACCATATACGGCAATTTGTTTTTGAAAATGCAAAAATGATACTCACAAGAATAAAATTTATGCGTGATTAGTACCATAACCAGATAATATGCTACACATAACACTGTACTGTAAGTCCAACTGTACATGTTATAAAAGATAAGATAATCTTGGCAGTATTGAACTAATGAAGTTAATGATGGCAGTAGAGCATACAATGATTACCTGTACCTGTTCAGCTGGAGCTCTTGAGGATGTGGTCGATGTCGATTGCGTGACAAGCAATGACAGTGTCGTCCCGACGATTGTTTGTTACCCATTGTTGTGAAAAAATGACCACTGACTGTGAGCTAGTTATACACACACTGAGGAGTCACTAGTGCCAATTACACGACACTCAGAAACAAGCGCACAATCCTCATGAACAGTTCAAAAGCAATTTGACATAGAAGGATGGAAAATCCATTGTCATATTACAAGAATCTGGGACAAGCAAGATGAGAGCTACATCCGATGTGAAGTATGCAGAGGAGTCATTTCTACAGCAAAGCCAATAAACTGTGCACACGCTAATACACTTA
This sequence comes from Hanleya hanleyi, assembly GCA_036873755.1. NCBI lineage: Eukaryota > Metazoa > Mollusca > Polyplacophora > Lepidopleurida > Hanleyidae > Hanleya > Hanleya hanleyi. The sequence goes on along the minus strand of JAVTVY010019686.1, from coordinate 2,738 downwards.
AGATGGTTACACCTCCGACAACATGCTAGGCAACTGCACATGAATTAACTTAAACATTGTGTGTTCGTTTAACTGAGATTGCTTTCTGGACAGTAAAGCAGGACTGGCGAGTGGTAAGTGCTCTCTAAATGGTCTCCCATGCTGCACTAGCCCTGACACATGGAGAATTAATGCGCTGATTCTAATCCTGCTGGCGGTCTGTTATTGCTGTGTTATCAGCTTAGTCTGATACATTTAAATAATAGAACCGAGTGACTGTTGGAACGGCTTGCATCTGACAGTAACATGACGTAATTGGCATCCGAGAGCAATTGTTCATCTCGCCTCAAGTAATGGATACACTATGTAATTATAGCTTCGGTAATAAGTAGTTTTAGTAGTATCCACGCTGATTTTGTATGTCACCTCGGCTGATCGGTGGTGATGAAAGATTCCACTCTATTATAGTGACGTCCCTGGGCTCCTCAAGAACTTCTCATCAGAGCTGTACTGCTTTCAACAATGGTGACATATCAGCGATTAGATTTATCTCATTCGTGTATATGCATGGCAGGTCGGCCGTTTAACTACACTTAATACATGAGGGCTGATCAGTGTCATTCCATTGGTTTGTATTTTCTAACACATAACTCAATAGTTCAATTGATCACCGCTTTCTTCTGCCCTCCACGTCTAGAACAACCCTAGCTGCGAGATGGGTGGGAATATTCGAGTAGCCATGGTAACTTATAATAATCAGGTTCCTACAGTAGCCAGCAGATATCTGAGATTCAGTTACATCCTGAAACAATTTTCTCATATTCCTGCCCAAAAAACAAAGTCCCCACAACATTGTAATTAGGAATTAAGTCCTCTCTGCCCATTCTCAGCTCACAATGCTAATCTAATATATTATTCCGTCCACCCAGCATCAAATCTAATATCGCCAGCAGAGCAGGCGGGTAGCATGGTGAGATCATGTACATACGAATATACCATCTCGGTCAGTCAAATTGACCATGCTATGATGATATGATAGCAGATGACCACTGTACACTCAATTATTACAATGTCACTCAGGAGTCACTAATGAACGAGGCAATGAATTGACAGAGTACAAGTGTACATGTACCATGCATTCTATACATATTCAGGAAGATAGATATATATCTTTGAGATATCCCTGGGCCATATACTTCATCCATCTGTGTATGTAAATATTACTGTGTGAAATATTAATGGGGACTTGTTAGTACACATGCATACATGTACATCTGTTGCCTTATAATATTAGACAAGTCAAATAGAGGACCACAGATTCAAATATCATAAGCCAGATTTACTTCAAGCAAACAGGAGCTCTCGATCATGTGATTCAGAGCTCTCGGTGAAAAGCCTCGATGAGTTTGCCTGACAGCAGTAATTTGAGTCTAAATTTATCCGCTAGAAAATTAAGAACTGTGAATTAATAAGGAAAGCATTTCATCATCCTCTGTTACAATATTTATCATTAATCTTAGTGATACTGATGGCAATATTACACGGTTAGTCTCACAGACATTATTATGTAATTTTGTCGAAGTTTTGACCCAATCCACACACATTCAGAATTGATACTCATTCCTCTTTCCAACCCCTGATCAATGCATATTGGGCAACATCATTGGGAGATTTTTATGTGTTTGCAACTCTTCCAATCAAATGAAGTGTTAACCAGGATCCCGATCAAAATCAGGCCAACAGATTACCGAACTCAACTTCAGCCCTATATCTATATAACAAAACTATTCAAAGAAATAGTCCATGCAGGTTGGTAGAGCGAAAACGATATATAACGGCTTGCAATGAACCATGCAAGTTTGCTCTGGTCAACCCATAATGACACTCCATATGTTGCAGTATGTTTTTTTTATGTTCTACTTTCACATCTGTTGCCAGTCATATCTAATTAAAAACATGAATTGCAGGCAAGCACCTAAACCTGTTTTTTTTTAGTCAAGTAGGATCAGGGCTGCATCTAGAGCCAATTTAGTTTCGGAAAACATATGGGCGTCCAAAACTCAAATGAAACAAAAAACGAAAGTGTTGTTGTTGTTCAATTTGAAAGGATTTCTGAAGGAAATACTAGAAAAAGCCTCCGGGATCCTCAATATCGATCCGATTGCATAGCTGGGCATTGAATTTCATGTTAATAAACCTCTGTTTTGTGATTGATCACAGGCTATTTGCGCCGAAAATCACTTACAAAAATTGGACCCTCAATAATGAATTATGAAAAGGAACTGGGAGTTTGGGATCAGAACCTGCAAAAAATCCCTGGATACCATATAAAACAGACTTCAATTTCACGTGAGTGGTGTGCTGGGATTACAGCATGCAAGAAAGTGTAGTTTTATCAGTGGCAATTTATGCATTGCACAAGTGTGATAACAAGTAAACACACTGATTGACACATGCAGGCCCACCCTTATCATTATTGTTGGGGGGGTGGGGGAGCATAAGCTCCAGGTATGCAAACTGGTTCAACATTGCCCAGAGTCAGGCTAAAAATGGGCTCTCCTAATCACTCGTTATAAATAATTTCCAAGGTACAGTAACATGTTTGGTGACAAAAATGTTGTACCAGTTAAATGTGTGGACACAAATATGGTTCATGCAAAAGTTTTAGGATAAAACATATGATGTAGCTAAGAATAGAATGATTTAATAGCAAAATTAACGAAAAATGTTGTCCTTCATTCAATGAGAATCTTGAATGG
>JAVTVY010019685.1:0-73917 GCA_036873755.1 Hanleya hanleyi | reverse complement strand
AAATAAATGCTTTTAAAGGGGTTTTCTGGAGGGTTTGACAAGTAATATAGGCGGAAGGGCTATACCAAGGGTCTATTTCTAGCAACGAGAGGTCCACTGTAATCTGCACCCTGAATCTCCCCCTTATGTCCCGTCCTGATCCTCGCCCTGATCCACCATCGGATCCTCTCTCTGATACCACCCTAATATTCTCTCTGATCCCTCCTGATTCTCTCCCAAATTTCCCCTCTTGATCCTCCTCTTTTTAGCCCACCATCACCAGATGGTGGGTTGTTCAAATCACTTTTCGTCCGTGGTCCGTCGTCCGTCCGTCAGTCCGTCCGTCAGTCCGTCCGTCCGTAAACAATTCTTGTTATCGCGATTTCTCAGGAACTACTGCATGGATCTTTTTCAAATTTGGTACACGGGTTCCCCTTGGGGTCCAGTTGTGCAAGATACCTTTTATGATCCGATTCGAAGATACAATATGGCCACCAGGCAGCCATCTTGGATTTCCCCATGAAACCTTGTTATCGCGATTTCTCAGGAACTACTGCATGGATCTTTCTGAAATTTGGTACACAGATTCCCCTTGGGGTCTAGTTGTGCAGATACCTTTTCTGGTCCGATTCGAAAATCCAATATGGCCACAAGGCGGCCATCTTGGATTTCCCCATGAAACCTTGTTATCGCGATTTCTCAGTAAATACTGCATGGATCTTTCTCAAATTCGGTACACAGGTTCCCCTTGGGGTCTAGTTGTGCAAGATACCTTTTCTGGTCCGATTCAAAAATCCAATATGACCACAAGGCGGCCATCTTGGATTTCTCCATGAAACCTTGTTATCGCGATTTCTCAGTAAATACTGCATGGATCTTTCTCAAATTCGGTACACAGGTTCCCCTTGGGGTCTAGTTGTGCAAGATACCTTTTCTGGTTCGATTCGATAATCCAATATGGCCACAAGGCAGCCATCTTGGATTTTCCCATGAAACCTTGTTATCGCGATTTCTCAGGAACTACTGCATGGATCTTTCTCAAATTTGGTACACAGGTTCCCCTTGGGGTCTAGATGTGCAAGATACCTTTTCTGGTCCGACTCGAAAATCCAATATGGCCACAAGGTGGCCATCTTGGATTTTCGCATGAAACCTTATTATCACGATTTCTCGGGAACTACTGCATGGCTCTTTCTCAAATTTGGTACACAGGTTCCCCTTGGGGTCTACAAATGTAGTTGTGCAAGATACCTTTTCCGGTCCGATTCGAAAATCTAATGCCACATTTCCAGTAAATGAGTGTCCTCTTTCGGTTGGATTTTTTGTCATGAAATAGCATAAATATATCAATTTATATATTTCTGGAACGAAATATATTATTATTATATATTAATATATTATTATTATTATATTATATTAATATATTATTATTATTAATAATATATTATTAAAATTAAAATCGGATAATTAGTGAGTACACTATCAGCTATTGACGGCCAACGAGCTATACTTCCGATGACTGCCGAAGACTTTCCGGAGGTAAAATAATCTCGTTTTCCGTCGAAATAATGACAGTCGCTGTTCAGTCTTTCATTGTGAACAGATCAGATTGATAAATTGTTCAATTATTGTATATTATTCCTTCTAAAACTACTTAAATCATTTTTTTAAATGCATGAACAATGATATTTACAACAATTCAGCATAAAATTGTGACTTTCATCTGCTGTATGAGAATTTCTCTCTCATGGATTAGAGGTACCTACCTAAAAAGTCATGTTAATAACTGCTTCTGCACGTGCAGGGAAAGGTCACATAACCCACGAAACTCCCCCGAGTGAAGGGTCTTGAACCCCTCATTAGCCATGCCAGTTTTTGTGTCTCTCAAGAAATTACTTTCATATGAAATTAAAATAAACTGTGAAAAGCGTACGAGAACTAATCCCAAGCCCGTAGTGAAGCTTGCCCCACTCTCTCGTACAGATTGGTAGAGACTGTCACTGGTTTAGGAATAGTAATATATTGTTTCTTATTTTTCTGGTCGTCGCCAATTTGTTTAAAATTGGACATGAGGCCGAAAATATATCATTAGCGATATAAACTCAGCAAGAGTTACCAAAGTAAACACAATGCGATTATAACAGATTGTAAACTAATAGACGTTTTAACTGAACAGACAGCTGTGCCCATCTTAATATTGGCAGGATTTCAACTTGGGGCGTGAGGGATTTCTAATAGGTCATCCAACGACAGCTTTGATTGGCTGACTTGAGAGTACCGTATTATTATTATGGGTTGGACGTTTTATGCCAAAACGGCAGCCATTTTAACAGAGTAAGTTTGCGGGTCTGTTCTCCCGTATTGTTTATTCATAATTGACATAAAATAAATAGTCCCAAGCATTTTAGCGGACAACACTGAACTACATAACGGATGATTTCAATGATAACACTGATAAAACACGGAAGTACGGTACCGTAGTTTGGAATATTGATTTTTTTGTGGAGGGCAGGTGTTCAACTGTTCATACAGTGCTCATGCCCGACCCGCACATGCGGCGACCTGTGCTTTTTTGGCCACACAGAAATGAAACTTGCAACGTGATTAAAATTTAACAGGGCAACCAGAATGTAAATTTTTATGAAAATTCGTGTAATATTTACAAAAAATTCTCTGTACCGAACATTATTTATGGCGAGGTCACGGTTTCCTTGCGATGTCAGACTCAAGTGTCATGTTGTGACGGCACAACAACAACAACAACATCTGTTTGTCCCAGACAATATATTCCGAGACGTTTTCGGCGATATTTCGGAGACAATTTATCGTACAGCATTGAAACTTCACACAGTATATGAGCTAAAAAATACTAATTTTCCCGCCATATTTCATTAAAATCTGTTGGTAGTTGACGAAAATCACCAATACCTACCATGTTATTTGGGGCTACGATGACGTTGATCTGCCAATGTTATAACATGCAGACTTAACCTACAAATCTCCCATCTAATTCTTCTTTTCGCGATTTGTTGAGGATTTTATCGATACTTTGGAATAAAATTGGTACTTTTTATATGCCTGTCAATTATGATGGGACGTATTATGGTATGGCGTCGTCCATCCGTAAAATTTTTCTCGTCAACGCAACTCGTCCTAGAGTTTTCAGTGGATTCTTTTGATATTTGGTGCACATGATCGGTACCATGTGTAGATGCGCACGAACTTTTCTTGGCTCGATTCGACGTTTTCTTGAGTTACTCCCCTTGATTTTCTTCTAAAATCCTTGTATTTGGAACCTACTGTTTTCGTCACCGCAACTCGTCCTAGAGTTTTCAATGGATTCTTCTGAAATTTGGTACACATGATTGGTACCATGTGTAGATGTGCACAAACTTTTGTCGGCTCGATTCAACGTTTTCTTGAGTTATTCCCCTTGATTTTGGTCTGAAATCCTTGTATTTGGCATCTACTGTCTTCATCAATGCAACTCGTCCCAGAGTTTTCAATGGATTCTTCTGCATTTTGGTACACATGATCGGTACCATGTGTACATGTGCACAAACTTTTTTTCGGCCCGATTAGACGTTTTCTTCAGTTACTCCCCTTGATTTTGGTCTGAAATCCTTGTATTTGGCACCTACTGTCTTCGTCAACGCAACTCGTCCCAGGGTTTTCAATGGATTCTTCTGAAAATTGGTACACATGATCGGTATCATGTGTAGATGTGCACGAAACTTTTTCAGCCCGATTCGACGTTTTGTTGAGTTACTCCCCTTGATTTTGGTCTGAAATCCTTGTATTTGGCACCTACTGTCTTCGTTAACGCAACTCGTCCCAGAGTTTTCCATGGATTCTTCTAAAATTTGGTACACATGATCGGTATCATATGTAGATGTGCACGAACCTTTTTCAGCCCGATTCAACGTTTTCTTGGGTTACTCCCCTTGGTTTTGGTCTGAAATCCTTGTATTTGGCACCTGCTGACTTCGTGAATGCAACTCGTCCCAGAGTTTCCCATGGAATCTTCTGAAATTTGGTACACATGATATCATGTGTAGATGCGCATGAACTTTTTTTCGAACCAATTCGACGTTTTCCTGAGTTAACCCCACTTGATTTTAGTCTGGAATCCTTTTATTTGGCACCTACAGTCCTTGTGAACGAAATTCGTCCTAGGGGTTTCATTGCATTCTTTTGAAATGATTGGTGCACATGTGCACACACTTTTTCGAGTTGATTCCACAGTTTCTTTAGTTACTCCCCTTGATTTTGGTCTGAAATCTTTTATTTGCCGCCGACTGTCCTCGTGAATGCAACTCGTCTCATCTTTTCGATGGATTCTTTTGCAATTTGGTACATATGATCGGTACCATGTGTAGATTTGGACAAACTGTTTTTGAGCTGATTCGATGTTTTCTTCAGTTACTCCCCTTAATTTTAGTCTGAAATCCTTGTATTTGGCACCTACTGTTATTTCAACCCCATTCATCAGGCTAATGAGCTTGCTTTTGCAGCTTATGCTAACACAAAGTTACTGATACATACATAAACGTATACTGGGGGTGGGGGAATAGGCACTCCCGCAGAGTAGGAGTAACTGGTGTTCTACCTGCTCCTACAAATACCACACCAGGCCCCTATGTAACCCCCCCACCCCCCTCCCCGCCCCCGCCCAACTGATTTCCAAACTTGCCTACACTACTTTATACAACAATGATGACTTATACATGTACAGCATTATGACTGTTGCAACAATACAAACAACATACCGTCCAAGTAGATTCATTGCATTGTTAACCTTTGTCTGTAAAAATATTCAGGAGATAAAATTGTTGTTTATCAACTATGTTTTTTACGGGCGTATTTTGGGTTCAATTGAAAACTTGTTAGTTTATCTCCTGTGTGAAGTTTCAATATCGTCCAATAAATTGCCTCCAAAATATCGCCGAAAACATCTCGGATATATTATCTGGGACAGACAGTAAATTTGTCAAATTGTCACCATCATACGTTGACATTAGCCATACAAGTTTTTGTGGATGTATATATTTCACAGCATGGGAGGGAAACGCAAATCCTCACGTCGACAGGCTGAGCAACAGAAGTCACGGATGAGACAGAGGAGGGCGGAGAATTCTCATTCGTCATTCCATGGTCTGGAAGAACCATGATCCCTTCTGGAGGGAAAATCTTCAAATGCCCAGAGGTTGACAACTCCTCAGGGAAGTCTGTCCATCCCACACGGGGATGTCCCACCGAGGTCTGATTCGCATCCGTGCGTCTGTACACCATCGAGTGTGCCACCATCAGCTACACCGGACAGTAGAATTGATGGTGCAGGGCAGACGACCGCCACTGACTCGGAACCTTCCGTTTGCCCCTCACCGAGGGTGCCATTGCCATCGTGCAATGCAGTGGTGTCGAAATTATGTACAAAAGTTGCAAGAACTGAGAACAAACGAACAAATCAAACCACTTTAAGAACTATGAACAAGCTATTGAATCAATCTATTACTACCACTGAACATACAAAACCATGCCAACCATGCTTAGCTGAACTTCCTGTTGATAAACAAATGGACAAAATATTTGTTTCAACGCATGACACTCATCATGATGTTGTAGATGCTGAAGGAGAACATGAATCAACAAAAATGTGTCCGGGTATAATTTCACAAAATAGATTTGAAGGAAACACAGATGTTTTGAGTTTGCCAGTACCAATACAGGGTCATTTCGACCAAAGCCATCCAAGATTTCAGGACAATGCTGGTAAACAGTGTGTAATGAATAGTCTATCAGCTCTCATATACAGTCAAGAGAAACCAACAACAATTTGGACTTCAAATGACGTAGACAAGATACTTATAAATGGAAACGAAATGTATGAATTTTTGCAGCGAAGTAGCACAATCCATCATGAGCTCCTAGCCATTAATGACATTCGTGGGTCAGTGGAACATACAAATGGTAATCTGTACAATTTTGCATTTCAAGAATCCCTGATGGGAACACTGGGCAATACGAGAGAAAACCTAGATGAACTGCAGTTCTTAACACTGGCTGAAGCATTACATGCTGCTTTACTTCAAAACAGTAATGATGCTGCTATTGTAACATTCAAAGGAAGTACATTCATTGTAATTAAGCAGAATAACATTTACTGTGTTAGCGACTCTCACTCTAGAAACTTGACTGGTTCTGTTGATCCAAATGGATAAGTATTGTGCTGCATTATAGTGACATACACGATGTATTTGAACATTGTCTTCGTCTAGCACAATAATGGCTTATCGGGCAGATGATCTTTTCGAAGTAACAGCTCTCAAGATATTGAGGATAAGTTCAGACAATTGTACTGATCAAACACCAAAGAGTTCTGAGAAGACTACAGGATTGACTGAAGAAACGGCAAATGATAGACTTCTGTTATATTTTCAAGATCAGAAAAAAGACAAATATTAAAGAAGAAAAGTTCTTCAACTGACCATAAAAGTGACAAAACAATACATTCTTGTACAAGGCGAGAGTACATGCGTACGTACATGAAGAAAATGAGACAAAGAAGTTCAAAGAAAAAAATATTGAAAGAATCTGACAAAAGACGCAAATCAAGTGCTAGAGAAAATGAACCAGAAAAGCAAAGAGTAATAGATGTCCAAAGTAAACGGAAATCTAGAGAAAATGATCCGGAAAAGCACAGGGTAATGAATGTTCACAGTAAACGGAAATCTAGGGAAAATGAACCGGAAAAGCACAGAGTAATAGATGTCCAAAGTAAACGGAAATCTAGGGAAAATGAACCAGAAAAGCAAAGAGTAATAGATGACCAAAGTAAACGGAAATCTAGAGAAAATGATCCGGAAAAGCACAGGGTAATGAATGTTCACAGTAAACGAAAATCTAGGGAAAATGAACCGGAAAAGCACAGAGTAATAGATGTCCAAAGTAAACGGAAATCTAGGGAAAATGAACCAGAAAAGCAAAGAGTAATAGATGTCCAAAGTAAACGGAAATCTAGAGAAAATTATCCGGAAAAGCACAGGGTAATGAATGTTCACAGTAAACGGAAATCTAGGGAAAATGAACCGGAAAAGCACAGAGTAATAGATGTCCAAAGTAAACGGAAATCTAGGGAAAAAGAACCGGAAAAGCACAGAGTAATAGATGTCCAAAGTAAACGGAAAGCAAGGAATGATCCAACCTTCTTAGTGATTCAAAAACAAAGAATGAGGACAGCCAGAGAAAAAGATCCGGAAAAGCACAGGGTTATAGATCTGAAATGTAAGCGGAAATGTAGAGAAGATTCACAGTTTTTAGAACAAGAAAGATTGCTGAAGAAAAAAGCTAGACTTGATCCATTGTTTTCACAAGCAGAGTCAAAGGCAGATTTGACCAGAAAGAGACAACTGCGACAGGATAGAACTTTCCTCACGATTGAAAGAATGAAACAATCTGAAAGAAGAAGGCATGTTACACAAGAAGAAAAAGCCTCGGACAGAAAACGAAAATCAGAAGATCGAAAAAGCCAAGAGTATTTTCAGCATGAAAAAGAACAATGTAAAAAAAGACGTTTCGGACATGATATAGACGGATGTATCAATGTTTTCTATAAAAAAAAACAGAAAAAGGACCAGAATATGTATGTACCTGTTGTCATCAAACATGGTTTAGAGAAAGCGTAACAGAGAGTTGTCCTGTTCCTATATTTCAAACATATAAAGATTTCTATACAGGATACAAATCTGTAGATGGAAAGGAATGGCTTTGTCACACATGCTTATCCACATTAAAGAAATGTAAAATTCCAAAACCCTCTATTGCCAATGGGATGACCTGGCCTGATAAACCCCCCGAGTTGAACTTGCACCCTCTCGAAGAACGACTTGTAGCGCTTAGAATACCCTTTATGCAGATAAGAGAATTACCACGAGGTGGACAGTATTCAACAAAAGGCAATGTAGTCAATGTCCCGATTGACATTCAACCGACACTGAATGCATTACCAAGACAAATGGATGAACATTTCACAGTGTCTGTGAAACTGAAGAAAAGACTTTCATACAAATCGTGTGTGTTTTCTGAAAATGTGCGACCAACCTTTGTACTCACAGCTTTACACTGGCTTATGAACAATAGTGAGCTGTATAAGAATTCTGGTCTGGCAATTGATGAGAATTGGGTTAACGAGACTACCAATAGTGCTCAAGAAATTGTTCAAGAATTTACCAGATCACAAAACTTAAACGGCGGACTTGCACATAGTTGTTCAGACACTGCAGATGGTAAACAATCTGAAATTGTTTATTCAGAAGCATTTACTGATCCTGAAAACGAGTTAGAAAACCAAGATACAGTTATCGAAATCCATGAAGATGATCGCATTCAAGGCAATTCCGACACACTCATAGACCAAACAAATCTTGATACCAACAAAGGCCTAGTTTTAGCACCTGGCGAAGGACAACAACCACCATTTATCATGATAAAGATGCCGAAGTACTTTCTTTTCCAACAATATATTGTGGACAGAAAAGATTAGAGAACAATGACCGGCAGATACCTGTATCTTACAGTGATGTTTCAAAATGGGAACTGCGAAGTGTTGATCGAAGAGCCGCAACATGTGTTCCAAATCTCTTTTTCAAACTGAACAAAATACAAAGAACTTAGCTGTTCGAAGGAAGAAAAGTGAAGGAAAGAAAATTACAGCAAAAGAAGCGCGAACCCCTGAAATTGTTGACAAGATAGTTAACTTGAATGAAGGTTACTACATTTATAGAACAGTTCGTAATTCTCCAGGATACCTTTCTTCAAGAAAAAAGGATGTATTTGCTATGATTAGACAATTAGGACTCCCAACATGGTTTATGTCATTATCTTCAGCTGATACTCGTTGGACAGAGTTACTTAAAACTTTAGCTGTGTTAGCTGGTATGCCGTGTTCCGATAAAGACATAGAAAATATGACATGGTCTAACAAAGTCAAACTTGTTCAAAAAGACCCTGTAACAACGTCCAGGTATTTCGACCACAGAGTGCAAGTATTTGTAAACACTGTACTTAAAAGTGAACACTCTCCAATTGGAACTGTTACAGATACATTTCAACGCATTGAATTTCAAAATCGAGGCTCGCCACACACTCACATGATAGTATGGACAGAGAATGCACCAAAGTATAATGTGAATTCTGAGGACGACATTGTTCAGTATGTTGACAAATATGTGACTTGTTCCCTAGATGTCGAGGAAGACCAACGAGACTTGGTTCAACTGCAAATTCATAAGCATTCGAAAACATGCAAGAAAGGTGGTAGATCTGTCTGTAGATTTGGCTTTCCTCTTCCACCCCTTCAAAAGACAATGGTCTTAGAACCACTAGAAAATGATGTCGAAGAGTACAGGAAAATATACTCAGAAATACACGCTAGAATGAACAAGTTCAAGGACGGATGTGATATGTCATACGAACAATTTCTAAAAGATGTTGTGTAAATGGAAGAATCAGAATATATTAAATGCATACGAAACTCTCTCAAAGGGCCCAAGGTGTTTTTGAAAAGAAAACCATCAGAGATGCGTGTGAATTATTACAATAAAGTTGTGCTTAGCGCATGGAGAGCAAACCTGGACATACAATTTGTACTTGACCCCTATGCCTGTGCAATGTACATTGTTTCCTATATCAGCAAATCACAGCGAGGTATGAGTACTATGCTAGAACAGGCGTCTAAAGAAGCAAGAGAAGGAAACATAGATCTCAAGAGGCAGGTTCGACATATTGGAAACCAGTTCCTTAATTTCGTTGAAATAAGTGCCCAAGAAGCATCATATCTCGTGTTACAGATGCCACTGACACGAGCATCTCGTGAAGTAGTATTCATCAATACATCTCCTCCAGACCAGCGAGTTTTTCTCTTAAAAAATGAAGAACAGCTAGAACAGCTTCCAGATGACTCGACAGACATTGAGTCTGACAACATCATCAAGAGGTATGCAAAAAGACCCCAAAAAATCGAAAAATACTGTCTCGCTGATTATGTTTCTGAGTTAGGAGTGAAGTATAGACAAAAGGAACCTGCTTTTGAAGTTGAATGCAATGATGATGATAAAAGTCATTTACCGGCATCTGACAACGTAGAGACAGACAGTGATACAGAGTTCGGTGATACAAATATTGTGATGAAATTGCGAGGTGGCATAACAATCAGAAAAAAGAGGAACCCAAAGGTAATACGATATGTAAGATACAGCAAGAGCACAAATTCTGAGAACTTCTACAGAGAAAAACTTCTCCTATTTATGCCATGGAAAGATGAAAACAAAGATCTTAAGGGTGGATACGACACATATGAAGGTCATTACCAACATAAAAGTGAAGAGATTTTACCACTGCTGCAAAAATACGAACACCATGTTGAAGAATTAGATCTAGCGAGGCAACAAGCTGAACAAGACCTGGCAACAGAGTTTGATATATTAGCACCCAACACTGAACAAGTGCAAGCAGAAGATGCTGAGCAATCTACCAGTCAGTCAGAGGAGTTTATCCACTTCATTCCCCCGACACATCCCAGGGCACAGCAGATATTGGCCAAGATCTTGATTTACATGATATCTCTGTATCCGTTGAAACAAATTCAGTACTGCTTCCAGATAATGAACACAGGGCTTTGCTCCGATCTCTTAACATTAAACAACGAGAATTCTTCAATCACGTTGTACAATGGATATCTACAAAGACTGATCCCCTTTACGCATTCCTGTCGGGTGGAGCAGGCGTTGGTAAATCTGTAGTAATACAAGCTCTGTACCAAACACTACATAGACTTCTAAATTCCAAAGATGGTGATGACCCAGATACTATAAAGATCTTACGAACAGCATTCACAGGAAAGCCAGCTTACAACATAAATGGAGTAACAATAGCCTGTGCTTTCCACAAGAAAATGTTCCAAACACAACAGCATATGTACAGTGATGAGCTAAATACATTTCGAACAACTTACAAAGACCTTGCTGTTATCATTATCGATGAAATATCCATGGTTGGTAACAAGCTCTTCGCTTTCATGCATGACCGACTACAAGAACTAACAGGTACAAAACGAGATTTCGGAGGGATAAGTATAATAGCTGTCGGAGACTTTCATCAGTTATGTCCTGTAGCAGATTCATGGATCTTCTCTGATTTGTCTGTCGGTCTAGCAAGCAACTTATGGAAAAAACATTTCCAAATGTTTGAACTCGTCGAAATTATGAGAGAAAAAGATGACTTGCCATTTGCTGAGATGTTAAACAGGTTAAGATTCAATCAAATCCAACCAACAGATAAAGAAATTATCACATCTCACACGATTTCTACAACATCTGTAAACTATCCAAGGAAAGCTCTGCATTTATTTACAGAGAACAAGAAAGTTGATAACTTCAACAGCACATTGATTCAAGATCTGAAAACTACAAAAGTAGACGTCTTCGCCGATACAGATATTATTTCCCCCGTGAACATGAACAAAGAGACTAAGATCCACTTGGTAGAAGAAATTAATAAGAAAGACAAACTCAACCAAACTGGAAACTTGCCTAGTGTGCTGAAACTTGCGGTTGACATGACATATGATGTAACAGTCAATGTTGATGTCGATGATGGATTGACAAATGGTGCATCAGGAATTCTGAAACACATCGAGTACAAAGGAACATCTAAGAGACCAGCCATTGTATGGATGCTTTTTATCGATACAAACATAGGTAATAAAAGAAGAAAACAATACAAACATCTCTATTGTACAGATATTGATCAGCAATGGACACCAGTATTTGAAACAAAACGGACATTTCTTCATAACAAAAAAAATTACCAAAGAATCCAATTTTCACTTGCCCCAGCTGCAGCTAAGGCTGTTCACAAAGCGCAAGGCGCCACAGTTGATGAACTTGTTGTAGATCTAAGCTCCAGTTATAAACCCCCACATGTTCATTATGTTGCACTGTCAGGAGTTCGCAAATTAGCAAACTTGCACATTCTTGACTTCAATGAGAAAGCATTGAAAGTGGATGAAAAGGTACATCAAGAAATGGAAAGACTTTACAAGAATCCACTTCAGTTGTGTTATACACCTCTGTACAGTATTGACAACTCCCAGGTAAAACTATTGTTCAACAATGCTAGATCCCTGCATTTACATATAGAGGATATCAAGAGTGACCCAAATATACAGAATGCAGTCTTAATTGGAATTTGTGAGACACGTCTTGTAAATACAGACAGAGCTGATCAGTATGAGCTGCCAGGGTTTCAAACGTATAGATTAGATTAAGCTCGGCTATCCAACATGACCAGACCATTTCATGGACTAGTCGTATACATAAAGGATGATATAACTGTGAAGAAGATCAATTCTCACATCTATGATAACGTTGAATTTATCTTCATAAATGCACAAATCAAAAGAAATGATGTTCAAGTTATATTCATCTACAAAACACCAAAACTGTCAGATATACAACTAGAACATGTTGTACGCAACAATATCCAGCCATACATAAATACACATAAACCGACTTTCTTTCTTGGAGATTTTAATATGAACTTGCTGGAGAAAGATAATACATTTGTACATTTCATGGAACAGGAATTATCACTTAACCAGTTAATCAATGAACCTACAACTGTAAATGGGACATTACTCGACCACGTCTACATCAATGAAAACAGTGTGCAGGCTGGCATAATACCAACGTATTGGTCTAACCATGGACTTGTATTCTGTGCATTTACATCCGTTCATTGAAAGTCATCTCTTTATCAGCCAACATATTTCTCCGCAAATCAGACAACAATCACAAATGAAAAACGAACGAATTTCTACACGAAAGCAAGAACGAATTAGAGCATATTAGAATACATAGATAATTCTAAGCATCTACTCCCTTAATCCATAATCAGACGTCCAATAAAGGGTCCCCAATTATAGCCAATTACCAAATTAGTGTGATTTGTCACTTTTGGGCACCATATTACAAATATTTAAAATGCGGAAAATTTACACTGACTCAAGGCTTCTGGCACATACTTCAGCCAGTCCTTGTGTTACGCTCTACCAGTGTCCATGGGTGGCCTGCATGGGCATCTCCAAGATGCCTGGACTTTGGCATCACCAAGATGCCCTGAAATGGATATCGTGAAGAAGAGATAACCAGGATGCTCTGACGAGGTGTGGATTCCTATACTTAATCTCTGAAGTGTCTTCTGACAAGTGAGTACAAACCTTTTATACTATTACATCACCAACGTCATGTAGTTGCCATACATTTCATTGCTAATTTTTTGTTTGTCTTCGGTAATGACGAGTTATAGCCAGAAAAAAATAAAAGGTAATTATTCCCTTCTCAAGCAGTGACCTGTCATGCATGAATCGGTTGCAAAAGTGGGACAATTTCCATAGTCATGATAGTCTAAACCAATACTGTAACAGCCGTCTATTCCTTAAAAGAGTTTTCACAAATTCCTGGGATTTAACAGATTTTGTTTTTAAATTTTGCACACAGGTCGCCAATGCGGTCAATTTATGCAACATGTATTTTTAGTCCCATTCAAAAATTTAATATGTATGCTTCTCCCAGATATATGACCCTCAGCTGCTTTCCAACCGGGAAACCTCATCCAGCGATGTCCTCCATCTCTATGGGTGTAACAGATGTCCGAGCCCTCCCCATTCAGCTAAGGTTCTTGACAGGAACATATGTACTTCAGTCAAACAAAGCTGTGTCCAAGCAGTTTGATGTGGATCCAACCTGCGGGCTGTGCTCTGAACATCCAGAGTCGTGCATACATATCCTTGTCACGTGCGACATCCTTCAGGACACCAGAGACAAATTTCTTGCTCTGATTTACAAAACTGTGTGCCGAGTGCCTCAAGACCTTTGACACATTGCAAGGGCTCCAGAGGATATGTCTGCCTTTATCATAGACCCTTCATCTCGTCTGAGCGACCCTGGGTGTGTCGCAAATGTGGTGGTTTTCTCAGTCGATACCTGTACACTCTTAATTATCAGAGAACTGAACTCTTGAACACTCTGTGATGTCATCTGTAACCTTTCACGTGCACTGCTCCAACACCTTCCCGCATATTCTACTTTTTTTAATAACACTCTTAGCATTGGAGGTGCTCCTATATACAGAAGGAATCTACGGACTATGAACTATGGCCACCTACCTGCCATCTTTAATTTCACAGTCAAACCTTGTTACTGGACATTTCATGTCATTGCGATTGCCAACAGGCTGACCTCGACTTTATGATTTCTTAATAAATCTATATTGAACAACAAATTGTTCCTATTTATATGTTGGGTAACAGCAGACCTACTTTGCATCTTTGACATTGCACAAGTAAATTGCAGTGCAGCGAAGAAGTATCGATGTCACATGTGTTGAAGTTATACATCCGGCATTACCCCGGTCTCCCCTACTAAAACAGTTCTTTCAAAGACATTCGTCTGTAAACTTTCATTAACATGAAATGTTTCATTCTCAAAGAGCATTGTTTCACAAAACATTCACATCGCAATGTTAAAGACATAGGCCCTACGGACTGGTTCAACTTTTAACTGACATAAAATATAAACAGTATAACTGCTTGTGCATGTAAATCCTACATCAAAATTGTCCCAGAGTCTAATTCCTTATTTGGTGACTCCACCATGTACGTAAAATCATCCACATTGTGCGCAATATCATTTCGAACTCCACGATGACCACAATTATTTGGGCATGTACCATGTCAAGAGCAAAAATGACCGAAACCACTACTGGTATGTCAAATAAGGAACTGATGAGTATTTGCTTGACTTCCCATACATGGCTCTCATTATATTGTTTCTCAAATATTTCTTTCGAAAAACCAAAGCAAGAAACAAACAGACAAACAAAATCAATCTTTCAAATAAACTTTACCATTTTCAGTAAATTACTTTCCTCCCCTATTTAAAGACAATACCATTTCTTCCCAAAATAATCCACTGTTTATCAAGTCATTTCCTTGAAAAATAAAGACTAAAGCCAAACATGTTTCACACCATTGTATAATTTATCAATGGTTTGTTCTTAGTAACAATGGACAAAAAGATCCTCTTGTTATTAGCTTATAATTATCGGACAATGGTGGGCGCCAAGGTCCTTCAGGATCTCTCGTTCTGAAAGTGATTCTAAATCGCTTGGCAAATTTTTACGTTAGTTTTCGCCCCGAAGCAATTACAGTTTCCCGTAAAGACTTAATCGGGTGATAAGTTAACCCCGCTCATGGAGAATTGAGGGAGTGAATGGGATTTAACGTCGATTTCAAGTTTTCACGACAGTGTGCCTACCTGCGCGAGAGCGGTCGCAAGGCCAGCTTTTATAGTGCTGTTTCACCGAAGCACCATTCTGGAGGCAGACCTGATATTTCGCCTAGACACAAATCCTGCCACCGGTTCAAACCAGCCAACATGTAATAGTTATCGACTGAGACGGAGGCATTCAGGCCGAATAAACACTCGACACTGCTTGAGCCCGTGTGAGTTGTGCACCGAGACCGCGAAGCGGCGGAGGTGATCAACGCACGGGTTGAGTGTTTATTTGGCTTGAACGCCGATATCGAAGGCGGTAACTAACTTGCAAGACTGGCTCTATGTCTCACAGAGTTATTTTTTTTCTTGAATAACCTGTTTGTAACGGGATTTGCAGCGTAAAGTGGGGGTGTTCCCACTTTGAGAGTGCAGATAAGTTAGAAAGGAATAGGCATGGAACCTGATGACATTTCAACCCACATCTATCCCATGACAATGTAATGGCAGGTGGGTATCGTAATGCAATTTAATTCCTCTGTCACCTCCCCCATGTAACACGACATCAATTTAATTGCCAACGCAAGGTCTCTGGACTGGCATAGCAAACTTTAATTCGCTGTGTCCGGTTACATATAGACCTTGATGCCTTGCGCCACATTCCTGTACGTTGACAATTAAATTAGTTCCATGTTACATAAGCGATGCTAGATTTCACTTGCCATGTAGCTGAATGAATGCACAAATCATCCCATCAAGCTTTTAGTCTGTTGTTGTATTACGACGGTGGACACATTTAAACCCATAGATACCTTTTCTCTTTGTCAATATTTGAAATAATCATGTTCCCGCGAGCTGAAATTTCATATATATTAATTAGATCGTGGAACTTTCGATATTTTAATAAACGGATTACCATACACATTTCCACACGTTTTCAATTTTGATGTACCGGTACACACAATCATACTTTTTGTGAAAAGTATCTTTAAAAGGTCAGATAATGAATTCCAATATATAACATTCCGGTCAAAGCAAATACCTCATACATGTCGTGGTGTCCATATTAATGAAACACAATTTTTAATCAGACCTGTCAATTTTAAAAATAATGATACACAAGGCATTAAATATCACTGATTTGAAAGTTTATTCGTGCAGATAACCTCGGGATACGGGAGACAACTGTCGTTTCAACTCGCTATCCCAGCTATTACGGTAATATGCAAATGAATCATCCCATCACTAAAGTGGCCTGTGCATCTGCTATGTACGTTTTGCAAGCATATTATTGTTGTATGCTACAGTCGTAGTACTTGCTCGTGTTTCACTTCTTCTCTCATAGCTTAATGTTACATCATTGATATGCGATGTCAAACATCAAGTAGTATATAAAGGGCAACTTCAGTCGCATTGACCTTTGACCTCTGAGTGCATGGTGATGCCGTCTGAGAGAACTATGCTCTTGGGGTGGAAGAAGTTGAAGGAGTCCTACTGCTGGGTGTAGGTGTGTACCTGGTTCTGCCCGACCAGGAATCCCTTGTTGGTCCCACTGACACTGATATGGCTGCGGTGAAATCGAGGTACAGAGCTTTGGTGATGTTATTGACTTTACAACTGAATTTATTGTTGTTTTGGCCCTCGCCGTTGCAGTAATAGATTTTTGAAGAGAGGGCGATCATGGCATCGCCGATCCATTCCAAATTGAAGAACCCTGGTGTCCTTCTGTCAAAGGCGTAGTGGTCCAGGTGCAGCAGCCATCGATCTCGTTCGGCTTCGTACTGGGCCCGTAATTCAGGTTTGACCAAGGATTCCCATGTCGTGTTGGAGACGGTCATGCACTTATAATCGGTGTCCATCTCCATCAACTGCCAGTCCGAGCGGTCAAACAATACACACAGGAAGTCGTAGAGAAATTCTAGCATACGCAGTTTTGGCCAGCTGGTACAGCATGCACTCGATCTGCAGCGGCCGGATCTACGTGATGGTTTTCTGCTTGAGGTGACTTCGTCGGCGGGGTTGTCAATCATTGTCATGTGCCGTTACAGGAGTGAATTCAGGCACTTGTCGACTTTTTTGGTGGTGCAAATGCCGATGTCGACGTGGCGGTCCTGGTTGGTAACGGTTTTACCATAACCACTGTTGCCAAGCAACTTCATCGTTCCCCGATGATAGCATAACTGGGGTCGGCGTCTCCTTGGCGACGGGTAGTGGTCATGGCCTCTGCAAAGTACTTAAAACAAGCCTCGGGTGTAAACTCCATCACCTGGTAGATTTTGGCGACATCGATCCCGTGACGCAAGTACCAGCGCAGTAATGGTGTGCCCAGCAGGATCTTCTCTCCAAACATACTACCGATCAACATACGCCGGGGTTGTGTGAGTATATTATGTTCCTCGGCATACGCTCGCATGGTGGGTCCGATGTGGTATCGCCCGACCTCGGTTTTTCTGAAGATGGATGGACATTCGATGGACTTTTCTTTCAGGTGATCAGGGACGTGAAGATCACATTCGACGAACCCGTACAGTTCGTCCGTTTCAACAGTGCGTAGCATGTCGGACATGGAGATGACGGTCCGGTTATCCAGCAACCGGTCATGGACGTGTAGAAAGGTGTATAACTCTGACGGCGTTGCATCTGGCGGAACTCACATTCTCATAGTTTTACATAGGCGTAGCCCAATCCCCGGATATAGTCGCGGTTCTTGTCCACTTCCTGGCGCAATGCGGCCGGTTCGGTCCTCGGCGTCCGGTGTAGCGTCCTCCTGTGAGCGAAAACTCATGTCCGTGTCAGTAACAGACGTGGAACTGGAACACTGAGTATTTTATTGATGATGTCCAATCCGATCTTCAATTAATTTTTCCGTGTGGTTGACTTGGTGACGGATGGTGACGACTCGT
Source organism: Hanleya hanleyi (assembly GCA_036873755.1). NCBI lineage: Eukaryota > Metazoa > Mollusca > Polyplacophora > Lepidopleurida > Hanleyidae > Hanleya > Hanleya hanleyi. The sequence goes on along the minus strand of JAVTVY010019685.1, from coordinate 55,703 downwards.
CGCTGAGCTTCCCAATCGAGCCATTGTTCTGCTAGATGTCTTTTGGAACGCTGTGCTTCCCAATCGAGCCATTGTTCTGCTAAATGTCTTTTGGAAGGCTGTGCGTTGAATTCCTGACCCCAAGGAGCCACCGGATATAATGACCTGCCGTCAAGGGTTGAGCCATACACACTAGGTAGCGGGCGTTGGCCTCGAATCTGATTACTTTTCTTACACAGTTTTCTCAACATCCCGAATGTGGGTCAGCCTTTTCTAATGGTACCCATGGTATATAATACTGGTTCTGCCCCGATATTTCATTTTATACAGTCAAACATGTCGGCGTATTTCTGTCATCTCGATGGGCTCCAGTAGGGCTTCAAAGTCGTAGCAGGATCGGCACGGGAAATAGCCTTGTTCCATGGGAACGTCAATGCCTTTATCCGCCAACTCTTCAAATATGCTGGGTATTTTGTTCAAGACGCCGTCGGGGAAATTCCGTCTGATAGCATTGTCGCAGGTTTTCTTGTGATACTGTAAGTGGTTAGAGTTTTAGAACACGCGATGGCATTTGGTATAACTGTATACTGGGCATATCTGTTAATGTCCGTAATGTTGGAGAAATGTAGAAATTCAACTTCATGCTCGTGCCGTACTTCTCCGGGGACTGATGCACAGCAGCGAATCTGGTCAAATAATCTTTTTTATTCTGTCCGCGAGATTCGTCACCCGCTTCTGGTATCTTGTGAGTTGGGCTGTGGCTTCCACAATTGTATTGGGTGTGGCACGCAGCTCTGTGTTCTGTCGATGAATGGTGTCTTTTGGCCTTCGGATGACACCTTCAATAAATTCTTTTTCCTCGGCTGCTTCGTGGACATCGGCTTGTAGTACACTCACAGGTCTGCCCGACGCCATCACGTCCAATATTTCCCTTTGTGCCTCACAAGTCATCTGTAATTGTCTGATGGTTTTTGACTGGGTCTGATACGGCATCGCGAAAGTGTGGCAGAAAGTATCGTCTGAACCCGTCTTTATATACACTGAGGTGGGATTTTACCATTGTGCGTTTGCACTTTTTGGTAAAACTGCCAGGCAATGAAAAAAAATGCAAAACATTTAGCACGCGCATACATGCTTACCATCACGTCCTTATTTTTGACGGCCAGACCTGCGAAACTGTGGTTTATAAAGGCTGGGGTGGGACACACCGAGATTATGAATACGGAGGGTGCCGAGCCGTTTCAACGAGCTTGTATGTACTGGTTAGCGATACAGAAAAACCCGAACATAGGGCCTTAGTGCAAATACAACCATTGTAGTACGGAACCGGTGCATATGTACTGATATCAAACATGAACGCCATGGTATATGGGAATATAGTACTGTGGAGGGTCGTTTAAAAGATTCGTCTTCGACCCACCGTGGGGCTGATGGTAATGATGGGTTCGTCTGTTGGAGTGGTGCTGAGGTCGCCGGTATGTCTCGGGGTGGTGCTGGGGAAGGAAGAGAAAGTGTTGTAATGGTCCATAACGTCATGCACCGCTGAAGCGTCTTATTGTATCATTGCACTTTCTCACTGTGGCTTAACCTCGGTCGTTGTAAGATCTGACGCATCTTCTCATCGAGTGTGTTAAACGTACTGATAGCAGAGTGTACGGGTTACTGAGATTGGAGACTTTAAAGAAGACGGGGTTAGATGAGCATTGCTTTTACACGGTTCATTAGCGTTAGTAGCGACCAACGAGGCTAAGATTGCACAGAGAAAGCCGCCTTTCTGTAACTTTTTCCTATTAGCTTGAGAGATTTTTTTCTGGCCAGGGTTTGGAAACCTGTCTTTTGACTGACTTGGTCTTTAAGAGGGGGTCGGCGGTACGTTGCCTTTTAACAGGTTGTACCCGATCTCACACAGTCGGCGTACAAGATCAGGTCCGCGCCGCGTACAATGGTTCGAGACAAATCAGGCGGGGCGGTCTTCAAGACACGGAGCGTCGGGGTGTGCTTCCGTACTCGAGCGTACATGTACAACTAATGCTGGAACCCACAACCCTGCCCTTTGTATCGTGTTCCAAATATTTTATTATCCCCATCAGCAAACACACACCCCCGCTGGGGGAGTGACTTTGGGTGTGTTTAAATTATTTTTGTACGTACACGTGGTGGGTCTCCACAGGAGAAATATCGGCCCGTAACCGAAGGTGGTCGGGGGTGATTTGAGGGGTTGTGGCATATTAAAAGGTTTCCAACGCAAACTGCGTGCGTCTGGGGTACATATGTGTCGCCCGGTGCAGCAGTTAGGCGGTATCTCTCGGATGTTTAAACACCACCAGGTAGTTTGCATTTAAACTGATGTTTCGATGCTCTTTGTTTTTACTGAATATATTCACACAGTGTAGATGATGCTGAACCGGCGATGATGGCTGACTTTGGTGAAGAGTTGCGTTACATGAGCGTCGGAATCCGCCATGAGAGCAAGCAAGACCACCAAGGTGTCCAGTTCCAAATCGGACAGGTTGGGTAGACCTTCCACGAATGTGATGATGGGCATCGTCTCGTACGTCACCTGCCATTCTCCGTAACACCACATGACCTGGGCGATAGGTGGTGTAATCATGTTGTCGGTGTATTGAAGGAGTTTCTGGACGAAGTGTATTTTGCCTGAGCCCGTCGCTCCTGCAATGAGGCAGGTGAAGGGGTGTTACCACCTCGTGTCCATGGTTGGAGGTGTATCTGCGACGTGCTAGCTGGCTATGTCGAATTTGGTGCGAGTGAACCAGGGTCGTCGGAGTGAGTGCGTTAACGTTTGTCGCTGTGGGTGATTAAATACGATGGTCTTCAGGCGCAGTGGTCACTGCAAATCTTGGTGTCGGGGTCGATGTTGACCTGGCCTATGAGCTTGGTCTCGGTGAGGTGGTGGTGATGACTGAGATCGTTTTTATCATGGGTGTGGTGGGGGCTAGTGTGGATGTGGTCTGCACATAAGTCTAACTGGCACTCACTGGTAGTGTTTGTGAACTAGGTTGCTTGAGCTTCGCGGGATTTGAGAAACGTGATGTTCAGAGGCGATCGCTCTTTGTCCATACCACTGTCTTCACGGTCGAGCGTAGAATGAATGCAAATGGCTGTTGTTCCAGGATTTATATCTGTATCATCTGGTTGGCCGGGACGTAGGAATTGAACGAGCTGGGCCACCCTTGTCATTTCACGAAATGAACCGTCTTACCTCGGCCTAGCTCGGTTTTCAGGATGCGTTCCACGGTGAAGTAGTCTTGTGTCGTTTTCATCGCGGCCTGTAAATCTACGTCGTAAACCGCCCCTTGCGATGGTTACCTTGAACTTCTTTCAGTTGATATGCCCGTGGCTGTCGGGGTGCAAGACGTTTGATCAAAAAGTGCTCAACGCTCCAGTTGGGGATGTAACTCTTCTCGAACTTGCCCTTAACTTTAGTGCTCCGTACAATGTCGCCGACCTTGAACACGTGCTTCGATCGTACAAGACACGCCGGGCTTGGACTTCGTTGCGTTTGGTAATATTAATGGGTGCTCTCTGTATACTCCGGTGATAGGCCCGATTGTAACCCTCCACCAGCCGGGGGAGAACATCGATGTACCGCCTTGTATCCTTATAGGTGAAATATTTGTACATTCGCCCTTTGAGCGTCCGATTGAACCTTTCGACGATGGAGACCTTCGTCTCGTTGTACGTGTGAAAGAAGAAGACCTTCCAATCTGCATTTACTCTGGAAGATTTATTTAACAATCACAAAACGTTTCCCCGGGAAAGAGGTATTTGTCTTCCAACCAATTATAACGACATACTAAAAGTATACAGGACTCCCAAAATGCATAAACCACCATACAAAGCTAGATTCATAGCTGGTTCAAGAAGCTGCACCACCAAGCTTCTTTCAACCCTGTTGACGAGGGCCCTTCAGGGCGTAAAAGCATTTTGAGAAAGGTATTGCGCCACTATTTCTGGAAACTGAATGTATGTGGATATTGAAAAATTCAAAATATCTTACGGAAGAACTTGATGCTAAAGGTCACATACCGTACAGACATGTATCAGCATGGGATTTCTCGACTCTCTATACTACAATCCCGTGTTCAAGAAAACTGATCGTAGATATATTGTCAGAAGCCCCAAAGCATTCTTCGGCTCTGCTACATACAAGAGATATCATTCATGGGATGTTTCTTTGTTTATAGAGTTGCTCATTAAGAATATCTATGTGAAATTTAGCAACACAATATATCAACAGCATATAGGTATTCCAATGGGTACTAATAGTGTACCCCGCTTGGCTGACCTATATCTCTTCTCTTATGACTATGACTATATGCAGGCGATTTCAAAAAACGATCATTTCATTTCCCGTTCCTTCTCATTCACCAAACGCTATATAGACGATCTTCTCGCTGTGGAGATATATATCACTGGATTTGAAGGAAACTACAGATAGCCTCACATCATATTTAGACCTAAATCTCTATAAAAATGAAGGGGGCCTTCTCTCTTGTCGACTTTGTGACAAAAGAGATGAATACAATTTCGACATCGTAAATTATCCCTTTCTGGACAGTAATATTGCAGTTGGACCTGACTATGGCGTATACATATCTCACCTAGCATTGCTAGATCCTGTGTTACATGTGACGATTTTAATCAACGTCACAAAACAGCGATGCAGAAACTTATGGAACAGGACTATACCACCAAGCGCCTCCACTCAAATTTTCTCCAAATTGGCGATACATATCGCATGCTGATAGCAAAATACGAGTGTGGTGTGCAAGATCTATGGCGTAACGTTTCGTAACTTGTGTCTAATTCCGCTTAACACTGAGCTAGGGGCCGTGTGAACCCATGTACTTCAAAATCCTCATGGCGCTCATATGAACAGTCACAATCAAAACGTGACTTGCGATACATCTTTCTCTAGATGACTTTACATCGAATATCATATGGATTAAGAATACTGATCAGCGATACGGATTTGATATTTTTGGAACGTCATGATATCTTGCCGGCATCATTGAAAACTGTTGACCGCTTCTCTCTTGCAGGAAACTAGCCTATGTTTATGTATACTATGATGGTATTTTTGAATTTGGTGCTAATGCTGTTATACGAAATATGGAATAGGTCTTTGGATTATGGACGCGGATATTCTTTAATGGACGACGGCTGAATTATGAATGACGGATCAGACGCTCGTAATTCTGAGCTTTCAAAAACTGCTCGAAGGGGCTGATAAGGAATTTCGTGCCTTCGTCGATTCGCATATACAACGGCTTGCGATCCGTCTTGAAGATGCGCTTAAACGCAGCTACCAATTTTTCCCCGGTTTTCGTCTGGATTGGTACCACCCACACATACATGATATCGTCATACACGACATGATATCGATGCACTTCAAGATATACCGATTCCCATCATTGTTTTTGGCAAAGGCACTCAAGTCGACCAAATCGGCTTGTCATTGAGCATCTATACCTCCAACGATGATACGGTTACGTTGAAAATGGCGACGGGCGGCTCGATGTAAGGTGTAGGTGTCTGACTTGAGCATTTTGTATGCCCTGGGGCTTGGCCTCTCGATAGAGAACCGACAATGCATTATACCGAGCCGGACTCTCGGGGCTATAATACAACGTATCCAACATCTTCTCTCAGCTGTTCATATTGAATGACGCAGGCGGTCGGCGTTCTTCGTTTTATATAGAGGCACCCTGGTTTGGCTGAGGATAGGCGGATAGTATATGGCGTCGTCGTCTTCCTCCGTTTTATTCATGCGATTGATAATTTGTTCATTGGGTTTGACCAGGGCATCCTCCATAACACGCAGGAGGCAAGACCAACCGAACAGCTGACCGCTCGTTGGGGGTACACAGCTGGTTCACAACATGCACCATTTCCTGAAAGGCCGTCCATAGATCGGGGTCTAGGGTGAACTTCGGGTGGGGTCCTGGTAAAGCCCCACGCGTGCGAAAAACGAACTACGGTGTACGTAGATGGCAGTTCCCCATATGTATGAGGATACTATCGAGCTCACCGCTTATATTTGGTCCAGCCGACACGGTGTAGCGTAACCTTATTCGATACGGACCCAGAGTTCAACCAGCAAACAACCCTGGTTATCCACGATTGTGACTTTATCCTCATAGACGTGTAACCACGCCTCGGGTGTAAGGGGAAGACGGCTCTTAGCACTGGTAACATGGCTGAGCAAATGACGTACAATGAATGACGCACACTCTCGCTGACTCTCGAATTTATGGCCAGGTTCCGAAATTGTAGGTAGACGCCTCTTGACCCTTCGAAGGGAGAAATTCGAACGCATATACCTTGGACTTTTTGTGACGTCACTTCCGGATTCGGTCACCTGACCGGAGGTGACCTTTTTACCCGGTATTGTGTGCATGGACAGGGGTCAAAGGTCACTTCTGGTTACGTGACCGGAACCAGAAGTGAGATCACGAAGGTCAAAGTCAAATTTCCAAGGTCAATGCGACCTAATTTGCCCTTTAAATACCACTCATTTACAAATATAAATGTTTCTCTTGAAGCAGGTACAGGTCAATGTGTGCCGGAGTGGTTGATAACCAACTTACTGATTATAACCGGTTGGTCTGAGGCATGAACGGGCACATACAAATCCCGTTGCAAACAGGTTATTGGGGGAAAAGAATACCTGTGTCTAAGAGCCAGCGTGTAATATTATATTCTCTTAATGCTGATCGCCAAGCGTAAAAGCGACACGTTCCATTTATCAAAATCTTGTGTAGGATTAGCATGAGGATCCAAAAACACGAATTCATGTTTTGGTAGATTCTTGAAATACACAATTCACTCCATAGCTTGGTGAAAACAAATGATGGCAAAATATTTCTTCATACGGAAATTGAGCTTCTGAAACCCCATAGCTGATTGTTAAATGATAAGCGCGAACATCGATTTGAAGCGTCAAATTAGATTTTAAACTCATTTTCCCTAACTTTCTTGACCTTAAAGAAATATTATTAAAGACTGAGAATATCTGCACTGAATTAGCAGTAGATTATGTTTGAGTCTGACATTCAACTGGTGTAAAAAAAAAAAACGGTTATAAATTTAAAACAATTGCCTCACTGTGATTTATGTTAGTTTACTAAATTAAAATACACACCAATTGGGACACCAAATCCAATTTGCTGACTGGACAGCTTCGTGAGTTCACTTATTGAAATTGAGTCGAACGTAAACTAATAAGACCTTTTACCCGGAAGGGGCGGCCCTCCACCTTTCTATACTACTTATCGAAGATCTCATGAATATTCGGAATCCTAGATGCATTTTGAATAAATAAGAATTGAAGGTATAACTCACCGATTCAGACTCAGTTCCCGAAATAAGCTCTACGATTTGAAGCAATATCATCATCCATATGAAAATCGTTGTCACGGTTCTGTTCATGCTACACCCTTGACGAAAATACACTGCAAAAATATAGAAAAATTATTTTTTTAATTGTTTTCCTTTTTTCTTTTTTTTTCTTTCAAGAATTGTGATGAATCATAGACATTTGTTTAACAAGTATTTCCTTTCACCTACAGGTAGCGGTAATAAAAAAAATGAATAATGCGCGGTAGACGGAAACGCCAAGTGCCTATCTGACCAGATGGACAAGCGGAGGAGGAGTGAAACCATACATTGATATTATTTCGTGCTTGGTACAGGGTTCATACGACTCCTGGAAAGTGCTTAAAACTCCTGGAATTTAATTGCTTACCTTGAAGTCCTGAAAAATGCTTAAATATAAAGTTAAACTCGTGGAAACTGCTGAAAGAGCTACACTTTCGTCTTCTGGGAGAACCAGCCGTCTTGTGCCACACGTTACTGTGCCAAAATTTGTTCCTGAACTTGTTAATTTGCTCATCTTCGTTGCAAGTTATTGTACTAAAGACTCCTGGAAAATTAAAATTACTGACCTGGAAAGTCCTGGAAAACTCCTGGATTTTGTTTCGTGTTGTAACTGTATGAACCCTGTTGGTATTTTTCATTGGGTCATCTATGTAGCGATATAAGTCTGGTCAAGAAAGTATCACCCGTGCAAACAGTGCAAGACAACGCATTTCAGAGAATGAAATGGCCAAGTTTAGCCAAAACAAGTCTTCATGCAAGCTTGTTTTGATGAGCCGTATCGAACGGACGATCTTTCTTCAAGGCAGGTAGGGTTGATGTATACCCTTTTTCAGTAGCGGAGATTTGGATATAGTGGGACAAGCCATCTAACTCCTATACAGCAATCACATTACGTTATCAGCAGAATGCTACCACACTCATACAAAAACTATATGTATTATAAGTAAAAACTATCGGTGTTAAAAAATTTAGTGGCAAACAAATTTTTGGACCGCCCGAATAAATTTTCAGGACTGAGGATAATATTTTGTTGTATCAAGTTTTCTGCTGTACTATTGAAAGAGGATGGACGAAGGTACAATTTAATTGTCTCGATTTATTATCTCAGATGTATGCATTAATATTTGTTTTCCACAAAATGGAATATATCATGCACCCGGGGCGGTCTGAGACACTTTTGCCGAGGCGCACTTAGTAATCAAATGGTGAAATTTACTTTAATCCTAAAATGTTATTAAAGTGCATTATTTTCTTTCCTTGATAAGTATTAATTTCTTATCCCATCGGATTCAATACAAAATTCAAAGTCAGATGCTTCAGTTGAAATGGGAATCACTCAAATATTTTATCCCAACCACCTCGCTGGGGGTTTAATAATACCCCAGCCACCAGTCAGATTTTTGGACAGGATTCCCGGCCGTGCGCACATCCCCGGAAGTGACATCATATGCAGTAAAATAGATGGTTGCCGAACATTTCGATTACTTTTCAAGTCTGCATAATACCACTGTTAACCTAGCGTTAAAAAGAATTATCTGTTGATTATTTCCCCTGTTCATCTGGACAGAGCATATGAAAAGTAGTTCGCTCATGTGCAAAACTGAACTTCTTCGGCCGGATTCAATATACATATATTCGCATAGGATTTCCCCCTATACGTCATAGCAACGTAGTAAAGGTCAACTTCCGCTACTGGCGGCAGGGTCATACATGTAAGTGGAATGAGCCTGTGAAACGGAGCATGCGCCTTGGTGAGGGTGATTTTATCCCTCAAATTTGGCTTCTGAGAATATTTTATGTTACCAATGGGAGTAGTATATAGCGAGGATATTCCAGTGCATTGACCTTTGACTTCAGAAATTTGCATATCACGTGACAGAGGTCAAACGTCAATGAGTGCACTTGACCCGTATCCTTTCATCTTGTCTTTGACCTTGGATCATGTTTAGACATGTTAGGGGTTTTCCCATCACGTGCGGTATGACATCACTTCCCGTCTGAGGGCATGTACTGACCTGTCTGTGGGTTTTTTTCCGTACAATGTCGCTCACTTTCGTGTGTTTCCGGTGAGGTGTGATGGGTATTTTCTTTTCGGTGAGAGGGGAACATGATAGGCCATGTACTGTCTGTGAGGTTTTTCCCGCCAGAATTTCGCTGTCGTCTGCTTGTCACGTGCCGAACACCTGGCTCCCCGAATTGCAACATTGTTGCACGTTCTCAAGATGATAGGCCATATACTGTCTGTGGGGTTTTTCCCCGCCAGAATTTCGCTGTCGTCTGCTTGGGGTTGTCACGTGCCGAACACCTGGCTCCCCGAATTGCAACATTGTTGCACGTTCGATTGCCCTATATCCGGGTCCTATACCATTCATGGGATGCGTGTACTGTATTTGGGGAATCACGGGGAGATCACGTGAAAGTTCAAGGTCATATTGAATGATAGGAATGCGTGTACTGACCTGTTCATCCGTGGTTTACATCCGGAGACTTATATTCGGGTCCTTTAGCTGTGTGTTCCGGGTACATCCGAGTTTACACGGGAACAGTCGAGTAGTTACGGAGGAAGACACGTAGGTGACCGAAGATGTCACGGAGGTGCCCGAAGAGACACGGAGGGTACCGAAGATGTCACGGAGGTCACCGAAGAGACCCGGAGGTGACCGAAGATGTCACGGAGTTTACCGAAGAGACACGGAGGTGCCCGAAGTGTCACGCACGTTACCGAAAAGACACGGAGGTGACCGAAGAGAAACGGAGTTTGCCGAAAACACACGAATGTCATGGAAAAACGTACAAAAGAGGAAATTTTCAGGGAATTGCTTCATTCATTGCCCTACCATGTCAAAAGGTCACATCCAGGTCAAAAGGTCAAAGGTCCACCTTCCGCCAAGTCTCGGCCCTCTTCGGGACAATAGATAGCCTATATCCGCCCTTCCGAAGCATCCATGTATAGAGGAGGGTCTCCGACAATATTACCATCTATTTATCCATGCTAAATGACCAGTGGAGAACCCCCCAGTTTTCCCCAGAACCGTATTGGCACGAAAAAATACATGAAACCATGGAACTTATAGTAATAAACTTAATCTATAGGTGTTGGACGCGTCTCCAATCGCCGTCTTCCTGCTCTTTACCCTTAACCGCTGACATGAGCTTTAACTTTTAACCTTTAAAATCCGCATGTAAACACACTCATAGTGGTTCCTCCAGCGTGGATGTGTTGTAATGGAGGGGCTAATAAAAGGATTTACCTGTAATCTTTGATTGTTGCTCTCTTTTCGAACTAACCAATCAGAATAGTACGTATCACGGACTACATCCGTAGAGCTACGTATAGGCGCGCATGTGTGACATGGCCTATAAAACACGCCCCTCTGCATCCCACACCTCATTCCTACGGTTACAGAGCCGTGATGCCTATGCCACTCGCATTTTACAGCATGCGACCGTGGTTAATTCACTCACGGATTACCGAGCAGTGGTTCGCTCCATATTTGGAGATGGCGACGACAACGAGGGGCGAGTTCACAGAAGCGGTCCTTGACAGAGTGCACTCGATCGAGAGGCGTGCTATCACCCACCACTACTGGACTATGACAGCCATCCTTGATGCCCGGACTATGGACCACGAACGCTCACGCCAGAACCAGCTACGGCTCGTTGGTCTAGTAATGGTCTTTGCCCTATTTACCCTGACGCTGTGGCAATGACAGCGACAGAAAAAGAACGGCTTTTCAGACCCTCCACAGATGCGCTTATGTGCAACCGATATATACGAGGGTCAGTCACAGTGTGCGTCATTCACCGATCGGCATTGGGTCAACCATGTCACCGAGGGACCTGACCATAAATACGAGAGACAGTCAGAGTGTGTGTCATTCACCGTTCGTCGTTGGGTCAACCATGTCACCAATCCTACGAGCCATCCTTCCCCTTACACCCCGGGTGGGGTTACACGTCTTTGACGATAAAGTCACCATCGTTCAAGACCGTGGAGATGTTTGCTGGTCGCGCGCTGAGGCTGTATCGAATACGGTTACGCTACACCGTGACGGCTGGACCAAATTAAAACGGGTGTTGAGCGGTGAGCTCGACGGAGACCTCATGCACATAGACAATGCCATCTACGTACACCGTGAACCTTCTTCCCACGCCTGGGCCGTTACCAAGACCCTACGCGAGGCTTCAGCCTAGACTCCGATCTGTGGCCAGCCTTCGAGAAAATGGTGCCTATCGTGGACCAGCTGTTTACACCGGACGAGCGATCAGCTGTTCAGTTGGGCTGGGCTCGTGCCCTGAGTGAAGCGGCGGCAAAATCCAACGAACAAATTACCAAACCTAGCAATGAAGCGGAGGCAGACGACGATGCCATTGGTTATCCGGCTAGACTGTCAGCCCAGTGACAGTTCGCTGGATGTGTTTCCTGACAACACCTTGGCCAAGTACGTCACCCAGTTACCACAACAGTTGCATATACCTGGACAATGGGAACGTGGCCTCGCGGATATCCAATACCCTTACTCGTGGTACAACGTGCGAGCCAATGAAGTGTGGTACGAGGTGACCTACGAAGGCAAAAACACCCGACTCACCCTCCCCGAAGGCCAATACGATACCCCAAAGGAGTTCATGTGTGGGCTGACAAAACTGTTGCATTATAAGGCTCTACGAGAGGTCACGAATACTTCAAAACCCATCAAATCCTTTCCCTTCAAGAATCACGTGGACTTCGAGTACAACGCACACAACGACAAGGCACAGATCCTTCTCACCGCCAACGTGAGTGTCGTACTGAGTCCTATCCTACAGCAAATGCTGGGTCTCGCTCACGCGACCTACACGGGTCCATCCGAGGACCATGGCCAGATCCCGATGGATATGAAGTCGGGTATGTACGGACTCTACGTCTACTCGGACGTAGTCGACAACCACATCGTGGGCGATATCAACACACCTCTGTTACGGGTGGTCCCCATTAAAAAGACGTATGGAGATCAAATCACCCACAGTTTCACCCACATGCTCTACCTGCCCGTACGACAAACCGACATCAACACTATCACGGTGGATATAAGAGATGACACGGGACGACCGGTGGCATTCGAACGCGGGAAAGTGGTGCTGACACTTCATTTTCGACAAGCACGTGCTCCCCACTTTGTATAGTGAAGGTGCCTTACTAGTGCGATGCACGCAGCTATATCGACTATTATGCCCAACAGGCCGGGGGAGGCTTTCCGGTCTTTAGCGGTGCACGCATGCAACGAGGACATGGGCTGGGGAACATACTCGGCAGCATCGTCAAAACGTTCCTGCCCTTGGTGACGCGTGGGGTGAAAGCAATCGGCAAACAAGCGGTACGCAGTGGACTGCAAGTGGCCGGTGATGTCTTGGGGGGTACGGCACGCAAAGAAGACTTGAAACGGCGGGCCAAAGAGGCAGGAGACGTCTTAGTGGCCAAAGCACAACGCATCGTAGGGAATAAAAGAGCTGCCCCACCGAGACCACGCACCAGTCGACGACCAACCCAGCGACGACGCAAATCGAAGACCCAGGATATCTTTTCTTAAAACATGTCCTTGATCCACGCAGAGTCCTGTCCCTCCACCAACAGTGAATTTGATTTGTGGACCGTGCCGCCCACACAGACAAGTGCCGAACAAGTATTATGGGTGGAGCATCTCCCGCTCTCCAGCATCAACGAAACAGGGCCCATCGAGTTCACCATCAGTAATGCGGATACGGCCTATGTGGATTTAGCCCATACATACTTATATGTGAAAGCCAAGGTCGTCAATGGGGATGACTCCAGAATCATTCAAGCTGCAACGGTCGGCCCGACGAATCTCTGGCTGCACTCGATGTTTCAACAGGTGGACATTTTTCTCAGCGACAAACTCATCAGTGATTCGACCAACACGTACCCCTATCGAGCCTACATCGAGGTTCGCCTTTATTTGTCGTATGGCCGAGAGGCTAAAAAATCTCACCTGACAGCCGCTTTATTCTACCAGGACACACCCGAGCACATGGACACGGTGGACAATGTGGGATATAACGAACGGAAGGCTTTCACTGCGAACGGTGCCTCGGTGGATCTCATGGGTCGACTACACGCAGACATGTTCATGCAAGACCGGTACCTCTTGAACAAGATCCCCATCAAAATCCGACTGATACGGGCGCCTCCGACCTTCGCCTTGATGGCCACTAACGTAGATGGGCATGCAGCTGACTATAAGATTGTTATCCAAGACGCAGTCCTGTATGTCCGAAAAGTGAAACCGAATCCAGCCGTTCAATTGGGACACATGAAAGCCTTGGAAACAAAACCAGCCCAGTACCCTATCCGACGTGTACAAACCAAAGTGTTCTCTGTGCCTGCTGGAAATATGAGCGCCAACAAAGAAAACCTGTTCCTGGGGGAACTACCCAAGCATCCATGTATAGAGGAGGGTCTCCGACAGTATTACCATCTATTTATCCATGTTAAATGACCAGTGGGGAACTCCCCGGTTTTCCCCAGAACCGTATTGGCACGAAAAAATACATGAAACCATGGAACTTATAGTAATAAACTTAATCTATAGGTGTTGGACGCGTCTCCAATCGCCGTCTTCCTGCTCTTTACCCTTAACCGCTGACATGAGCTTTAACTTTTAACCTTTAAAATCCGCATGTAAACACACCCATAGTGGTTCCTCCAGCGTGGATGTGTTGTAATGGAGGGGCTAATAAAAGGATTGACCTGTAATCTTTGATTGTTGCTCTCTTTTTGAACTAACCAATCAGAATAGTACGTATCACGGACTACATCCGTAGAGCTACGTATAGGCGCGCATGTGTCACATGGTCTATAAAACACGCCCCTCTGCAACCCACACCTCATTCCTACGGTTACAGAGCCGTGATGCCTATGCCACTCGCATTTTACAGCATGCGACGGTGGTTAATTCACTCACGGATTACCGAGCAGTGGTTCGCTCCATATTTGGAGATGGCGACGACAACGAGGGGCGAGTTCACAGAAGCGGTCCTTGACAGAGTCCACTCGATCGAGAGGCGTGCTATCACCCACCACTACTGGACTATGACAGCCATCCTTGATGCCCGGACTATGGACCACGAACGCTCACGCCGGAACCAGCTACGGCTCGTTGGTCTAGTAATGGTCTTTGCCCTATTTACCCTGACGCTGTGGCAATGACAGCGACAGAAAAAGAATGGCTTTTCAGACCCTCCACAGATGCGCTTATGTGCAGCCGATATATACGAGGGTCGGTCACAGTGTGCGTCATTCACCGATCGGCATTGGGTCAACCATGTCACCTAGAGACCTGACCATAAATACGAGAGACAGTCAGAGTGTGTCATTCACCGTTCGTCGTTGGGTCAACCATGTCACCGAGGGACCTGACCATAAATACGATAGACAGTCAGAGTGTGTGTCATTCACCGTTCGTCGATGGGTCAACCATGTCACCAGTCCTACGAGCCATCCTTCCCCTTACACCCCGGGTGGGGTTACACGTCTATGACGATAAAGTCACCATCGTTGAAGACCGTGGAGATGTTTGCTGGTCGCGCGCTGAGGCTGTATCGAATACGGTTACGCTACACCGTGACGGCTGGACCAAATTTAAACGGGGGTTGAGCGGTGAGCTCGACGGGAACCTCATCCACATAGACAATGCCATCTACGTACACCGTGGACCTTCTTCCCACGCCTGGGCCGTTACCAAGACCCTACGCGAGGCTTCACCCTAGACTCCGATCTGTGGCCAGCCTTCGAGAAAGTGGTGCCTATCGTGGACCAGCTGTTTACACCGGACGAGCGATCAGCTGTTCAGTTGGGCTGGGCTCGTGCCCTGAGTGAAGCGGCGGCAGAACCCAACGAACAAATTACCAAACCTAGCAATGAAGCGGAGGCAGACGACGATGCCATTGGTTATCCGGCTAGACTGTCAGCCCAGTGACATGACCACCCGATCCTTTGATCTCACGGGGTTCTTCCTATAACTACGCGAGACAGTACAAATCTTGTACCATTCACGCACTGATCATGACGGAGTCAGTACGGGCGTATCTCAGCTTGACCTCCGAGGTCTTCCTGCACGTCTATGCGGATACGGTCGATATCATGGAGGAGGTAAGAGACATCTGTGATACAGACCCTACACAACCGTGCCCGGCTCATATTCGTCTGTCCCGGGAGGGCTGGACCAAATTCAAACGGGTGTTGTCTGGTGAACTGGACGGCGATTTCATCCACTTGTGTCACGATGTGTACATCCGACGCGGCCCCTTCTTTGCTCAATTGGCTCGGCTAGATGGAGGTACAGTGCATTTTACCCTTCACCCTGTTCTATGGTCTGCACTGGAAGATGCCGTGGCAGATGTGGATCAAGTGCGTACGGGGGAAGAGTGGTCAGCAGACGTGTTGGACTTGTTATTTACCATGGACAATGTGCTGGTAGAAGCCGAAGAAGAAAATCAGAAAGAAACTCCGACCCAAGATATACCGTTATAAATAAACGATAGAGCCAGGGTCCATCATCATTTGTCACTATGAAGCGCTGGGAGAAGGTCTTGGATAACTTATACTACAGTCCCGACAGTCCGGCGGCCTATAGTGCATTGTCGGCTCTCTATCGAGCGGCCAAACCCCAAGAGATACAACGTGCCCAAGTCCGAGATTGGTTAAAAAAACAAGACACCTATAGCTTACATCGATCTGTCCGTCGTCATTTTCTACGAAACCGGGTCATCGTGGGTGGTATAGATGCCCAATGGCAAGCGGATTTGGTCGATATGAGCGCCTTTGCCAAACACAATGATGGGAATCGCTATACCCATCCGGACGAAAACGGGTGCGAATCTCATAGCGGCATTCAAGGACATCTTCAAGACCGGGCGCAAACCCTTGTATTTGCAAACCGACGAAGGCACGGAATTCCTCAACAGACCGTTCCAACAGTTTCTGAAAGCCCAGAACGTGTTTTTCTTCCATACGTACAACGAGACCAAGGCTACCGTGATGGAAAGGTTCAACAGGACATTCAAAGGCAGCATGTATAAATATTTCACCTATAAGAATACAAGGCGGTACATCGATGTTCTCCCGAAGCTTGTGAGTGGATACAATCGAGCCTATCACCGGAGTATAGAGAGAGCCCCCATTACCGTCACCCAACGCCGTGTCTTGCACCCCAGGCAATCGCAGCGAACGCCGAAGGAGATGTTCAAGGTCGGGGACCCTGTACGGATCAGTAAAGTCAAAGGTCAATTTGAGAAAAGTTACTTGCCCAACTGGAGCGATGAGCACTTCCTGATTAAACGGCGCCTACCCTGACAGCAGCGAGTCTCTGAACTGGAAGATTTTCAAGGGGAACCGTTGCTAGGGACGTTTTACGACACGGAATTACAGTCTGTCGTAAAAACAAAGCAAGACTACTACACGGTGGAGCAGATTTTGAAAACGGAACGCCGCCGTGGCAAACTGTTTCATTTCGTCAAATGGCAAGGCTGGCCTAGTTCCTTCAATTCCTGGGTCGCGGCCAACCAGGTGAAACGACTATAAAGCCAGACACCACTACCATCATCCTTCATTCCACGTTCGACCATGAACACGGCGCTATGGACCAACAGCAGCTGCCTCTGAACACAGCGTCTCCCAAAACACGCAAAGCGCAAATGGGCTTTGTGGCCATAGTGCTAATCCTGCTGAGTGTGTTGTACGGAGGGGTGTTTTACGACGTAGCCTATCTCAGCACTCTACTTAACCAACTTAGAACTCCAGCCACCAGTCAAACCAATCTAGAGACCTTCTCTACACTAGTCAACCCCGTGATCGAAACGAGCCCAGTCATCACCACCACACCACGTGTACAAGCCACATCGAGCTCCACACCAAGTATACAGTCAACATCTACACCAAGTACACCCACTACGTTTCAAAACCCACCGGCTTTCATCACTCGCAGTGAACAGACAACGACGACCGACGTTGTACCCATCACCACCACTCCAGTTCACTCGTACCAAATTTACAAGAGCGGGTTACCACGACAGCGCATACAGCTCAAATCATGGACCCTCGGTGGCAGCATCCCTTCACTTGCGTCATCGCAGGACCGACGGGCTCCGCCAAAACGCACTTCGTCAGGAAGCTCCTTCAACACGCCGACAGCATGATCACCCCACCCATTGCCCGAGTCGTGTGGTGTTATGGAGAATGGCAGGCAGCGTATTGAGCAATGCCCCATATCACGTTCGTGGAAGGCCTACCTAACCTGGCCGATTTGGAACCCGACACCTTGGTGGTTCTGGATGATCTCATGGCGGAGACGGATGCGCGCGTCACCCAACTCTTTACCAAAGGCAGCCATCATCGACGGCTCAGCATCATCTACATTGTCCAGAATCTGTTCAGTAAACACAAAGAACATCGGAACATCAGCTAAATACCCACTATCTGGTGGTCTTCAAAAACCCGAGAGACACCACTCAACTGCTGCACCTGGCGAGACAGATGTATTCCGGCCGCACACCGTTTGCATTGGAAGCTTTTAAAGTTGCTACAACCGCTCAGCACCGGTATATGCTCTTCGACCTCAAGCAAGCCACCCCCGATCACCTTCGACTACGGACCGGAATCTTTCCCGGAGAGACCCACCACGTTTACATGCAAAAATAATGTAAACATATCCACAGTGGCTCCCTCAGCTGGGGTGTGTGTGTTTGATGATGGGGATAATAAAAAGAATTAATACCACATCATGGTTGACTTTGTCTATGTTCGATATTCAGGAGATAGCCCGCAAAAGGATAAAAAGAGTAGAGTTGTGGGTTCTAGCATTAGCTGTACATGATGTCTGCGCGAGTACGGAAGCACGCCCCGACGCTCCGTGTATTGAAGACGGCCCCAACCATTGTACGCGGTGCGGACCCTGACCTTGTACGCTGTCTGTGTGAGATAGGGTACAACCTGTTAAAAGGCTACGTGCCACTGACTCCGGCTCAGAAGACCAAGTTGACCAAGCATAAGACAGGTCTCCGAACCCTAGTCCAGAAGCGGGTCTCTCAAACACAAAGAAAAAGGTGTTACAGAAAGGTGGCTTTCTCGGGACCATCTTAGTACCGTTGGCCGCTTCCGTGTTGGGTCCAGTATTGGGTGGACTCTTCGGTTGACAATGAACCACACGACAAAAATGGTCCTCGTCGAACCACGGCTCCTTCAAAACCTCCAATCGCCCTACCCTGTTCCACCTACGGTGAAGACCATAAACACCCTCGATGAAGAGATGGAACAGATCTTACAAAGACCGGGGTTAAGCGACAGTGAGAAAGTACAATGGTACAATGAGACGCTTCAACGGTACATGACGTTCATGGACAAATACAAAACCCTCTCTACCCCAGCACTACCACCACCACCACGCGACACACCGCCGACCTCAGTACAGCTCCAACAGCCGCCATTACCAGGGGTACCACCCACAGCCCCACAGTGGGTGGAAGATGAAGTCCTGAAGAGTGTACCTGCATCGTTCAAGAAACAAGCTGGCCTGGTATTACCACGGATGAAACAGAATCCTAACATGACTTGGAATGATAAATGCGAACTTCTGGTACAGAATCAGGTGGTCCCCGGGACCCACATGACGGATTTAATGAATGACCTGATGCGTCAACGCAGGTCGCACACGGATCTTCGAGGATGGGAGGTCTTCGCTCAAGGCTTGAAAGACATGCATGTACCACAGGAATTGGTGGGGAACCCCCACCGCTGGGCCTTTATGCAGCGGACCCAGCAATCGCCGAGTGGCCCACTACCTTCTTGGGAAGCCGAGTGGAAACCGGAGTCACCTCCCAAAACACCACCACAACGGGCACCTTCTTTTCAGGCCTTTAAAAAACCGTCCTTGATCAGGACATCCCACATCTCCAGAGCCGTGACACGTAGCAAGTCACCGCGACGAACACGACGGCGGACACAACCGCCCAAGGCCTGGAACACCTATTAAAACCAACAGCAGCAGAAGGACAGCTCAGTCGCCATGTTTTACCTCACCATACCCAGTAACAGTTCGCTGGATGTGTTTCCTGACAACACCTTGGCCAAGTACGTCACCCAGTTACCGCAACCGTTGCATTTACCTGGACAATGGGAACGTGGCCTCGTGGATATCCAATACCCTTACTCGAGGTACAACGTGCGAGCCAATGAAGTGTGGTACGAGGTGACCTACGAAGGCAAAAACACCCGACTCACCCTCCCCAAAGGCCAATACGATACCCCCAAGGAGTTCATGGGTGGACTGACAAGACTGTTGCATTATAAGGCTCTACGAGAGGTCACGAATACTTCAAAATCCATCAAATCCTTTCCCTTCAAGAATCACGTGGACTTCGAGTACAACGCACACAACGACAAGGCACAGATCCTTCTCACCGCCAACGTGAGTGTCGTACTGAGTCCAATCCTACAGCAAATGCTGGGTCTCGCTCACGCGACCTACACGGGTCCATCCGAGGACCATGGCCAGATCCCGATGGATATGAAGTCGGGTATGTACGGACTCTACGTCTACACGGACGTAGTCGACAACCACATCGTGGGCGATATCAACACACCTCTGTTACGGGTGGTCCCCATTAAAAAGACGTATGGAGATCAAATCACCCACAGTTTCACCCACATGCTCTACCTGCCCGTACGCCAAACCGACATCAACACTATCACGGTGGATATAAGAGATGACACGGGACGACCGGTGGCATTCGAACGCGGGAAAGTGGTGCTGACACTTCATTTTCGACAAGCACGTGCTCCCCACTTTGTATAGTGAAGGTGCCTTACTAGTGCGATGCACGCAGCTATATCGACTATTATGCCCAACAGGCCGGGGGAGGCTTTCCGGTCTTTAGCGGTGCACGCATGCAACGAGGACATGGGCTGGGGAACATACTCGGCAGCATCGTCAAAACGTTCCTGCCCTTGGTGACGCGTGGGGTGAAAGCAATCGGCAAACAAGCGGTACGCAGTGGACTGCAAGTGGTCGGTGATGTCTTGGGGGGTACGGCACCCAAAGAAGACTTGAAACGGCGGGCCAAAGAAGCAGGAGGCGTCTTAGTGGCCAAAGCACAACGCATCGTAGGGAATAAAAGAGCTGCCCCACCGAGACCACGCACCAGTCGACGACCGACCCAGCGACGACGCACATCGAAGACCCAGGATATCTTTTCTTAAACATGTCCTTGATCCACGCAGAGTCCTGTCCCTCCACCAACAGTGAGTTTGATTTGTGGACCGTGCCGCCCACACAGACCAGTGCCGAACAACGATTATGGGTGGAGCATCTCCCGCTCTCCAGCATCAACGAAACAGGGCCCATCGAGTTCACCATCAGTAATGCGGATACGGCCTATGTGGATTTAGCCCATACATACTTGTATGTGAAAGCCAAGGTCGTCAATGGGGATGACTCCAGAATTATTCAAGCTGCAACGGTCGGCCCGACGAATCTTGAACAAGATCCCCATCAAAATCCGACTGATACGGGCGCCTCCGACCTTCGCCTTGATGGCCACTAACGTAGATGGGCATGCAGCTGACTATAAGATTGTTATCCAAGACGCAGTCCTGCATGTCCGAAAAGTGAAACCGAATCCAGCCGTTCAATTGGGACACATGAAAGCCTTGGAAACAAAACCAGCCCAGTACCCTATCCGACGTGTACAAACCAAAGTGTTCTCTGTGCCTGCTGGAAATATGAGCGCCAACAAAGAAAACCTGTTCATGGGGGAACTACCCAAGCATCCATGTATAGAGGAGGGTCTCCGACAATATTACCATCTATTTATCCATGTTAAATGACCAGTGTGGAACCCCCCAGTTTTCCCCAGAACCGTATTGGCACGAAAAAATACATGAAACCATGGAACTTATAGTAATAAACTTAATCTATAGGTGTTGGACGCGTCTCCAATCGCCGTCTTCCTGCTCTTTACCCTTAACCGCTGACATGCATGAGCTTTAACTTTTAACCTTTAAAATCCGCATGTAAACACACCCATAGTGGTTCCTCCAGCGTGGATGTGTTGTAATGGAGGGGCTAATAAAAGGATTGACCTGTAATCTTTGATTGTTGCTCTCTTTTCGAACTAACCAATCAGAATAGTACGTATCACGGACTACATCCGTAGAGCTACGTATAGGCGCGCATGTGTGACATGGTCTATAAAACAGGCCCCTCTGCAACCCACACCTCATTCCTACGGTTACAGAGCCGTGATGCCTATGCCACTCGCATTTTACAGCATGCGACGGTGGTTAATTCACTCACGGATTACCGAGCAGTGGTTCGCTCCATATTTGGAGATGGCGACGACAACGAGGGGCGAGTTCACAGAAGCGGTCCTTGACAGAGTGCACTCGATCGAGAGGCGTGCTATCACCCACCACTACTGGACTATGACAGCCATCCTTGATGCCCGGACTATGGACCACGAACGCTCACGCCGGAACCAGCTACGGCTCGTTGGCCTAGTAATGGTCTTTGCCCTATTTACCCTGACGCTGTGGCAATGACAGCGACAGAAAAAGAACGGTTTTTCAGACCCTCCACAGATGCGCTTATGTGCAACCGATATATACGAGGGTCAGTCACAGTGTGCGTCATTCACCGATCGGCATTGGGTCAACCATGTCACCGAGGGACCTGACCATAAATACGAGAGACAGTCAGAGTGTGTGTCATTCACCGTTCGTCGTTGGGTCAACCATGTCACCGAGGGACCTGACCATAAAAACGATAGACAGTCAGAGTGTGTGTCATTCACCGTTCGTCGTTGGGTCAACCATGTCACCAGTCCTACGAGCCATCCTTCCCCTTACACCCCGGGTGGGGTTACACGTCTATGACGATAAAGTCACCATCGTTGAAGACCGTGGAGATGTTTTCTGGTCGCGCGCTGAGGCTGTATCGAATACGGTTACGCTACACCGTGACGGCTGGACCAAATTTAAACGGGTGTTGAGCGGTGAGCTCGACGGAAACCTCATCCACATAGACAATGCCATCTACGTACACCGTGGACCTTCTTCCCACGCCTGGGCCGTTACCAAGACCCTACGCGAGGCTTCACCCTAGACTCCGATCTGTGGCCAGCCTTCGAGAAAGTGGTGCCTATCGTGGACCAGCTGTTTACACCGGACGAGCGATCAGCTGTTCAGTTGGGCTGGGCTCGTGCCCTTAGTGAAGCGACGGCAGAACCCAACGAACAAATTACCAAACCTAGCAATGAAGCGGAGGCAGACGAGAATGTCATTTGTTATCCGGCTAGACTGTCAGCCCAGTGACATGACCACCCGATCCTTTGATCTCACGGGGTTCTTCCTATAAATACGCGAGACAGTACAAATCTTGTACCATTCACGTACTGATCATGACGGAGTCAGTACGGGCATATCTCAGCTTGACCTCCGAGGTCTTTCTGCACGTCTATGCGGATACGGTCGATATCATGGAGGAGGTAGGAGACATCTGTGATGCAGACCCTACACAACCGTGCCCGGCTCATATTCGTATGTCCCGGGAGGGCTGGACCAAATTCAAACGGGTGTTGTCTGGTGAACTGGACGGCGATTTCATCCACTTGTGTCACGATGTGTACATCCGACGCGGCCCCTTCTTTGCTCAATTGGCTCGGCTAGATGGAGGTACAATGCATTTTACCCTTCACCCTGTTCTATGGTCTGCATTGGAAGATGCCGTGGCAGATGTGGATCAAGTGCGTACGGGGGAAGAGTGGTCATCAGACGTGTTGGACTTGTTATTTACCATGGACAATGTGCTGGTAGAAGCCGAAGAAGAAAATCAGAAAGAAACTCCGACCCAAGATATACCGTTATAAATAAACGATAGAGCCAGGGTCCATCATCATTTGTCACCATGAAGCGCTGGGAGAAGGTCTTGGATAACTTATACTACAGTCCCGACAGTCCGGCGGCCTATAGTGCATTGTCGGCTCTCTATCGAGCGGCCAAACCCCAGGGGATACAACGTGCCCAAGTCCGAGATTGGTTAAAAAAACAAGACACCTATACCTTACATCGATCTGTCCGTCGCCATTTTCTACGAAACCGGGTCATCGTGGGTGGTATAGATGCCCAGTGGCAAGTGGATTTGGTCGATATGAGCGCCTTTGCCAAACACAATGATGGGAATCGCTATATCTTGACGTGCATCGATATCCTCTCCAAGTATGCGTGGGTGGTACCCATCCGGAAGAAAACGGGTGCGAATCTCATAGCGGCGTTCAAGGACATCTTCAAGACCGGGCGCAAACCCTTGTATTTGCAAACCGACGAAGGCACGGAATTCCTCAACAGACCGTTCCAACAGTTTCTGAAAGCCCAGAACGTGTTTTTCTTCCATACGTACAACGAGACCAAGGCTTCCGTGGTGGAAAGGTTCAACAGGACATTCAAAGGCCGCATGTATAAATATTTCACCTATAAGAATACAAGGCGGTACATCGATGTTCTCCCGAAACTTGTGAGTGGATACAATCGAGCCTATCACCGAAGTATAGAGAGAGCCCCCATTACCGTCACCCAATGCCGTGTCTTGTACCCCAGGCAATCGCAGCGAACGCCGAAGGAGGTGCTCAAGGTCGGGGACCCTGTACGGATCAGTAAAGTCAAAGGTCAATTTGAGAAAAGTTACTTGCCCAACTGGAGCGATGAGCACTTCCTGATTAAACGGCGCCTACCCTGACAGCAGCGAGTCTATGAACTGGAAGATCTTCAAGGGGAACCGTAGCTAGGGACGTTTTACGACACGGAATTACAGTCTGTCGTAAAAACAAAGCAAGATTACTACACGGTGGAGCAGATTTTGAAAACGGAACGCCGCCGTGGCAAACTGTTTCATTTCGTCAAATGGCAAGGCGGACCCAGTTCCTTCAATTCCTGGGTCGCGGCCAACCAGGTGAAACGACTATAAAGCCAGACACCACTACCGTCATCCTTCATTCCACGTTCGACCATGAACACGGCGCTATGGACCAACAGCAGCTGCCTCTGAACACAGCGTCTCCCAAAACACGCAAAGCGCAAGTGGGCTTTGTGGCCATAGTGCTAATCCTGCTGAGTGTGTTGTACGGAGGAGTGTTTTACGACGTAGCCTATCTCAGCACTCTACTTAACCAACTTAGAACTCCAGCCACCAGTCAAACCAGTCTACAGACCTTCTCTACACCAGTCAACCCCGTGATCGAAACGAGCCCAGTCATCACCACCACACCACGTGTACAAGCCACATCGAGCTCCACACCAAGTATACAGTCAACATCTACACCAAGTACACCCACTACGTGTCAAAACCCACCGCATTTCATCACTCGCAGTGAACAGACAACGACGACCGACGTTGTACCCACCACCATCACTCCAGTTCACTCGTACCAAATTTACAAGAGCGGGTTACCACGACAGCGCATACAGCTCAAACCATGGACCCTCGGTGGCAGCATCCCTTCACTTGCGTCATCGCAGGACCGACGGGCTCCGCCAAAACGCACTTCGTCAGGAAGCTCCTTCAACACGCTGACAGCATGATCACCCCACCCATTGCCCGAGTCGTGTGGTGTTATGGAGAATGGCAGGCAGCGTATGCAGCAATGCCCCATATCACGTTCGTGGAAGGCCTACCTAATCTGGCCGATTTGGAACCCGACACCTTGGTGGTTCTGGATGATCTCATGGCGGAGACGGATGCGCGCGTCACCCAACTCTTTACCAAAGGCAGCCATCATCGACGGCTCAGCATCATCTACATTGTGCAGAATCTGTTCAGTAAAAACAAAGAACATCGGAACATCAGCTAAATGCCCACTGTCTGGTGGTCTTCAAAAACCCGAGAGACACCACTCAACTACTGCACCTGGCGAGACAGATGTATTCCGGCCGCACACCGTTTGCATTGGAAGCCTTTAACGTTGCTACAACCGCTCAGCACGGGTATATGCTCTTCGACCTCAAGCAAGCCACCCCCGATCACCTTCGACTACGGACCGGAATCTTTCCCGGAGAGACCCACCACGTTTACATGCAAAAATAATGTAAACATATCCACAGTGGCTCCATCAGCTGGGGTGTGTGTGTTTGATGATGGGGATAATAAAAAGAATTAATACCACATCATGGTTGACTTTGCCTATGTTCGATATTCAGGAGATAGCCCGCAAAAGGATAAAAAGAGTAGAGTTGTGGGTTCTAGCATTAGTTGTACATGATGTCTGCGCGAGTACGGAAGCACGCCCCGACGCTCCGTGTATTGAAGACGGGCCGGGGACCCTGTACGGATCAGTAAAGTCAAAGGTCAATTTGAGAAAAGTTACTTGCCCAACTGGAGCGATGAGCACTTCCTGATTAAACGGCGCCTACCCTGACAGCAGCGAATCTATGAACTGGAAGATCTTCAAGGGGAACCGTTGCTAGGGACGTTTTACGACACGGAATTACAGTCTGTCGTAAAAACAAAGCAAGATTACTACACGGTGGAGCAGATTTTGAAAACGGAACGCCGCCGTGGCAAACTGTTTCATTTCGTCAAATGGTAAGGCTGACCCAGTTCCTTCAATTCCTGGGTCGCGGCCAACCAGGTGAAACGACTATAAAGCCAGACACCACTACCATCATCCTTCATTCCACGTTCGACCATGAACACGGCGCTATGGACCAACAGCAGCTGCCTCCGAACACAGCGTGTCCTAAAACGCGCAAAGCGCGAAGTGGACGTTGTGGCCATAGTGCTAATCTTGCTGAGTGTGTTGTACGGAGGAGTGTTTTACGACGTAGCCTATCTCAGCACTCTACTTAACCAACTTAGAACTCCAGCCACCAGTCAAACCAATCTACAGACCTTCTCTACACCAGTCAACCCCCTGATCAAAACGAGCCCAGTCATCACCACCACACCACGTGTACAAGCCACATCGAGCTCCACACCAAGTATACAGTCAACATCTACACCAAGTACACCCACTACGTCTCAAAACCCACCGGATTTCATCACTCACAGTGAACAGACAACGACGACCGACGTTGTACCCACCACCACCACTCCAGTTCATTCGTACCAAATTTACAAGAGCGGGTTACCACGACAGCGCATACGGCTCAAACCATGGACCCTCGGTGGCAGCATCCCTTCACTTGCGTCATCGCAGGACCGACGGGCTCCGCCAAAACGCACTTCGTCAGGAAGCTCCTTCAACACGCCGACAGCATGATCACCCCACCCATTGCCCGAGTCGTGTGGTGTTATGGAGAATGGCAGGCAGCGTATGCAGCAATGCCCTATATCACGTTCGTGGAAGGCCTACCTAACCTGGCCGATTTGGAACCCGACACCTTGGTGGTTCTGGATGATCTCATGGCGGAGACGGATGCGCGCGTCACCCAACTCTTTACCAAAGGCAGCCATCATCGACGGCTCAGCATCATCTACATTGTGCAGAATCTGTTCAGTAAAACAAAGAACATCGGAACATCAGCTTAAATGCCCACTACATGGTGGTCTTCAAAAACCCGAGAGATACCACTCAACTGCTGCACCTGGCGAGACAGATGTATCCCGGCCGCACACCGTTTGCATTGGAAGCCTTTAAAGATGCGACAACCCCTCAGCACGGGTATATGCTCTTCGACCTCAAGCAAGCCACCCCGATCACCTTCGACTACGGACCGGCATCTTTCCCGGAGAGGCCCACCACGTGTACATGCAAAAATAATGTAAACACACCCACAGTGGCCCCCCAGCTGGAGTGTGTGTGTTTGATGATGGGGATAATAAAAAGAATTAATACCACATCATGGCTGACTTTGTCTCTGTTCGATATTGAGGCGGTAGATAGATAAAAGGGCAGAGTTGTGGGTTCTAGCATTAGTTGTACATGATGTCTGCGCGAGTACGGAAGCACGCCCCGACGCTCCGTGTATTGAAGACGGCCCCACCCGAGTTGGTCCGAACCATTGTACGCGGTGCGGACCCTGACCTTGTACGCTGTCTGTGTGAGATAGGGTACAACCTGTTAAAAGGCAACGTACCACTGACTCTGGCTCAGAAGACCAAGTTGACCAAGCATAAGACAGGTCTCCGAACCCTAGTCCAGAAGCGAGTCTCTCAAACACAAAAGAAAAAGGTGTTACAGAAAGGTGGCTTTCTCGTGGCCATCTTAGCACCGTTGGCCGCTTCCGTGTTGGGTCCAGTATTGGGTGGACTCTTCGGCCGACAATGAACCACACGAAAAAAATGGTCCTCGTCGAACCACGGCTCCTTCAAAACCTCCAATCGCCCTACCCTGTTCCACCTACGGTGAAGACCATAAACACCCTCGATGAAGAGATGCAACAGATCTTACAAAGACCGGGGTTAAGCGACAGTGAGAAAGTACAACGGTACAATGAGACGCTTCAACGGTACATGACGTTCATGGACCAATACAAAACCCTCTCTACCCCAGCACTACCACCACCACCACGCGACACACCGCCGACCTCAGTACAGCTCCAACAGCCGCCATTACCAGGGGTACCACCCACAGCCCCACAGTGGGTGGAAGATGAAGTCCTGAAGAGTGTACCTGCATCGTTCAAGAAACAAGCTGGCCTGGTATTACCACGGATGAAACAGAATCCTAACATGACTTGGAATGATAAATGCGAACTTCTGGTACAGAATCAGGTGGTCCCCGGGACCCACATGACGGATTTAATGAATGACCTGATGCGTCAACGCAGGTCGCACACGGATCTTCGAGGATGGGAGGTCTTCGCTCAAGGCTTGAAAGACATGCATGTACCACAGGAATTGGTGGGGAACCCCCACCGCTGGGCCTTTATGCAGCGGACCCAGCAATCGCCGAGTGGCCCACTACCTTCTTGGGAAGCCGAGTGGAAACCGGAGTCACCCCCCAAAACACCACCACAACGGGAACCTTCTTTTCAGGCCTTTAAAAAACCGTCCTTGATCAGGACACCCCACATCTCCAGAGCGTAGCAAGTCACCGCGACGAACACGACGGCGGACACAACCGCCCAAGGCCTGGAACACCAATTAAAACCAACAGCAGCAGAAGGACAGCTCAGTCGCCATGTTTTACCTCACTCTACCCAGTAACAGTTCGCTGGATGTGTTTCCTGACAACACCTTGGCCAAGTACGTCACCCAGTTACCGCAACCGTTGCATTTACCTGGACGATGGGAATGTGGCCTCGTGGATATCCAATACCCTTACTCGTGGTACAACGTGCGAGCCAATGAAGTGTGGTACGAGGTGACCTACGAAGGCAAAAACACCCGACTCACCCTCCCCGAAGGCCAATACGATACCCCCAAGGAGTTCATGGGTGGGCTGACAAGACTGTTGCATTATAAGGCTCTACGGGAGGTCACGAATACTTCAAACCCATCAAATCCTTTCCCTTCAAGAATCACGTGGACTTCGATTACAACGCACACAACGACAAGGCACAGATCCTTCTCACCGCCAACGTGAGTGTCGTACTGAGTCCTATCCTACAGCAAATGCTGGGTCTCGCTCACGCGACCTACACGGGTCCATCCGAGGACCATGGCCAGATCCCGATGGATATGAAGTCGGGTATGTACGGACTCTACGTCTACTCGGACGTAGTCGACAACCACATCGTGGGCGATATCAACACACCTCTGTTACGGGTGGTCCCCATTAAAAAGACGTATGGAGATCAAATCACCCACACTTTCACCCACATGCTCTACCTGCCCGTACGACAAACCGACATCAACACTATCACGGTGGATATAAGAGATGACACGGGACGACCGATGGCATTCGAACGCGGGAAAGTGGTGCTGACACTCCATTTTCGACAAGCACGTGCTCCCCACTTTGTATAATGAAGGTGCCTTACGAGTGCGATGCACGCAGCTATATCGACTATCATGCCCAACAGGCCGGGGGAGGCTTTCCGGTCTTTAGCGGTGCACGCATGCAACGAGGACATGGGCTGGGGAACATACTCGGCAGCATCGTCAAAACGTTCCTGCCCTTGGTGACGCGTGGGGTGAAAGCAATCGGCAAACAAGCGGTACGCAGTGGACTGCAAGTGGCCGGTGATGTCTTGGGGGGTACGGCACCCAAAGAAGACTTGAAACGGCGGGCCAAAGAAGCAGGAGGCGTCTTAGTGGCCAAAGCACAACGCATCGTAGGGAATAAAAGAGCTGCCCCACCGAGACCACGCACCAGTCGACGACCGACCCAGCGACGACGCACATCGAAGACCCAGGATATCTTTTCTTAAAACCTTGTCCTTGATCCACGCAGAGTCCTGTCCCTCCACCAACAGTGAATTTGATTTGTGGACCGTGCCGCCCACACAGACAAGTGCCGAACAAGGATTATGGGTGGAGCATCTCCCGCTCTCCAGCATCAACGAAACAGGGCCCATCGAGTTCACCATCAGTAATGCGGATACGGCCTATGTCGATTTAGCCCATACATACTTGTATGTGAAAGCCAAGGTCGTCAATGGGGATGACTCCAGAATCATTCAAGCTGCAACGGTCGGCCCGACGAATCTGTGGCTGCACTCGATGTTTCAACAGGTGGATATTTTTCTCAGCGACAAACTCATCAGTGACTCGACCAACACGTACCCCTATCGAGCCTACATCGAGGTTCGCCTTTATTTGTCGTATGGCCGAGAGGCTAAAAAATCTCAGCTGACAGCCGCTTTATTCTACCAGGACACACCCGAGCACATGGACACGGTGGACAATGTGGGATATAACAAACGGAAGGCTTTCACTGCGAACGGTGCCTCGGTGGATCTCATGGGTCGACTACACGCAGACATGTTCATGCAAGACCGGTACCTCTTGAACAAGATCCCCATCAAAATCCGACTGATACGTGCGCCTCCGACCTTCGCCTTGATGGCCACTAACGTAGATGGGCATGCAGCTGACTATAAGATTGTTATCCAAGACGCAGTCCTGTATGTCCGAAAAGTGAAACCGAATCCAGCCGTTCAATTGGGACACATGAAAGCCTTGGAAACAAAACCAGCCCAGTACCCTATCCGACGTGTACAAACCAAAGTGTTCTCTGTGCCTGCTGGAAATATGAGCGCCAACAAAGAAAACCTGTTCCTGGGAGAACTACCCAAGCGATTGATCCTGGCCTGTGTGGAAAATACAAGTTTCAGCGGAGCCTACCCAGAGAATCCGTTTGACTTTAAACATTTCGGCATCAATTTTGTGGCCCTGCATGTGGATGGACAACAGGTCCCAGCCACGGCCTTAACACCGAACCGCAGGAATTTCATTCGGGCCTATCAGAGCCTGTTTACAGCCACCGGTCAAATCAACCAGGACGAAGGGAATATGATCAGTCGGGAGGACTACGCGAACGGATACACGTTGTTCTGTTTCGATCTGACCCCCACCTTAGAGAACGACCATCCGCTGGCCCTGGCCAAGCAAGGCAATTTACGGTTGGAAATTCACTTTGCACGAGCCCTCGGGACCACCGTCAATGCCGAGTTTGACAACATCATTCAAGTGGACAAGGCGCGCAACGTCCTGTGTGACATTTCCACCTAACATGGATACAGACCAGATAACCACCGTGCTGGAGAATGACCCAGGGACACGTATGGTCTTTCAAGGGGTGTTCGCCCGAGATGTGTTCCCATTAGACCGTGTGTATCCTGCTGCGTACGTTCTCAACACGGACCCGATGGATCGGCCCAGTGAACACTGGGTGGCCGTGTACTTGACAGAAGCGCAGGGCGAATACTTTGACCCGTACGGCTTGCCACCCCTCCATCCCGATTTAACAGACTTCATGGATCAAGACACAGAGACGTGGTGTTGGAACAGTCAAACGTTGCAAATTACAACACATATAAGGGAAGTGGGAAGAGGTGCCGACATACTGACTGCGTCACATGACTTCACAGAATAATCTTCTGGTTAACCTATCTAAAGCACATACCAAGAATCTAACGATTCGTGATATGTGTTGTATCTCAGGTACGCTTTTATTGTACCTGTTCATGTGGCAACTTGGATGATATGACCACACGGCCCCTAGCACCGGCATAAGCGGTATTAGATACAAATCTAGAGAGCTATGATGGAAATGCTCTGACAACTCGAATACTGGTAATTGGTGAGCTGTTTCGCTGTGACAACTCGTACATTGGAGATTGGTGAGCTGTATCGTCGTCAGATGTAAATGACGGCATTTAACACAAAAGACTAGTCTGTAAGGCCCGATGTCGACCAGTAGCGTGTGCGGACAATATTGCTTGTTTTACCTGTACCATCGATGCCGGGGAAGGACCTTATCTACCATCGTACAGATGTTTGACTAGTACCCCAAGGCCGAGGACCGCGATGTACTCGTATATGACTGGGCCGCCGATCATTTCAATGTACAAGCCCCGTTCTGGGCTTAAGTTTTTTCAATGTACAAGCCCCCTGTTCTGGGCTTAAGTTTACAAGCCCCCTGTTCTGGGCTTCAGTTCTTTCAATGTACAAGCCCCCTGTTCTGGGCTTCAGTTTTCAGGTGGTTGTTCTCACGTTGTTGTTGTTGTTCAGTGAATAAAAAAATGAGATCTCACCAAAAAACCCTGTCTTGTGTGTTTTCTATATGAGCATAATGCATGAAGGCTATAACAGACATGTGGGGATTCGGTGAAACTGGCTTTGAACACCGTATTAGCCCCTCAGTGGCCTAGGATAATCCGAAATTCACCCGCGCACTTCCGGTGATGCCGCGCGCGCGCGCGTGCGGTCGGATTACCCGCGCGCGCGCACTGCGGCCGGGGCAGGGCGGGCCGGGCCGGGGAAAACTTGGATGTTGAAAATCCGAACCCTACGTCTAAGGGAAAATTGGAACTCTTTTGTGTTCGGAGGTAGTTTTAGTAAAACCGGAAGTGACGTTACACACTTGCGCAGAACCCACCACAATGAATGACTCGCATGTAAACAAGTCCCCGGATTAATGAACAGGTCAGTACATGCATTCCTATCATTCAAATGACCTTGAACTATCACGTGATCTCTCCGTGATAGAAAAAAACCAGAACCAAGTGAGTACATGCAATCCCATACCCAGGTCACGCCCAATTCACGCGGATGTGACGTCATACACCTGCGCACTCCCCATGATGGAAAACCCCCAGAACCAAGTCAGTACATGCATACAGAACGACGAGGTGAAAATACTCGCTTCTGATTGGCTGTCAAAGGTCACGATATGCAAATTTTTGAGGTCAAAGGTCAATGGTAATGAATATACGCACTCTAGGATATGACCTTGAACTGATCACGTGACCTCCCCGTGATGGAAAATACCCAGAACCAAGTCAGTACATGCATCCCATTCCCAGGTCACGCCCGATTCACGCGGGAGTGATGTCATACACCTGCGCACAACCGTGATGGAAAAACCCCAGAACCAAGTCAGTACATGCATACAGTCAGACGAGGTCAAAATACTCGCTTCTGATTGGCTGTCAAAGGTCAATGTGTTCCGTTTTTTATATTTTTTCTGGAGAAACTTTTACATGCACCCACCCATGCACCCAGGCCCCGATAAGCCCGGGGACCGATATGATCCCTTCTGGATAGGGTTGATAGGTGTTTTCCCCTAGTTTAGGGATAAAGTCCGTGTTCCGCTTTTTATATTTTCGGGACAAATCCTAATTTTACATACACCCACTCCCCCACTCTCTCAGCAGCCCCGATAAACCAGGGAGCAATATTAGGCCTTTGGAATAGGGTTGATAGGAGTTTTTCCCTAGTTTAGCGGTAAAGTCCGTGTTCCGCTTTTTATATTTTCGGGACAAATCCTAATTTCACATACACCCAGTCCAGGCAGAACCCGATAAGCCAGGGACCGATATTAGCCCTTTGAGATAGAGTTGATAGAGGTTTTCCCCTATTTTAGAGGTAAAGTCCGTGTTCCGCTTTTTATATTTTCGAGACAAATCCTCATTTTACATACACCCACCCATGACTTGCAAAATCCTTCCGTAGGGACCCCAAGTCCCCGACTCAAATGAATGGACGTCATACAAGTCCGTACATGCACTCCTAATCACGTGACCGCCGCATGATGGAAAAACTCCAGAACCAAGTCAGTGCATCCCATACAGTCATACCCAGGTCATGATGAACAGGTCAGTACACGCATTCCTATCATTCAATAAAAAGGACAAGTCTGGACATGCCTTGATCTCGAGGAGCCAGGTGCTCGGCACGTGAACTCACTCACGCAGATGCCAGACCAGGTGTTCACCGCAACATTGTAGCGAACGTGCAACATTGTTGCAATTCGGGGAGCCAGGTGTTCGGCACGTGACAACCCCAAGCAGACGACAGCGAAATTCTGGCGGGAAAAACCCCACAGACAGTACATGGCCTATCATCTTGAGAACGTGCAACAATGTTGCAATTCGGGGAGCCAGGTGTTCGGCACGTGACAACCCCAAGCAGACGACAGCGAAATTCTGGCGGGGAAAAACCCCACAGACAGTACATGGCCTATCATGTTCCCCTCTCACCGAACGTACCCTTCGCATCTCACCGGAAACACACGAAAGTGAACGATATTGTAGGGAAAACCCCCACAGACAGGTCAGTACATGTCCTATCAGGTTCACAGGCCCCATTCACCCAGACCGGAAGTGACGTCATACCGCACGTGATGGGAAAAACCCTAACATGTCTAAACATGATCCAAGGTCAAAGACAAGATGAAAGGATACAGGTCAACTCAAGTGCACTCATTGACCTTTGACCTCTGTCACGTGATATGCAAATTTCTGAGGTCAAAGGTCAATAAGGCTCCTGCCGTCTTCTATGAAATTCTGGCGGGGAAAAACCCCACAGACACTACATTCTGTTAGACGGGGGTATCCCAGCAGCCTTTGCGGCGCTCCCTGACAACAACCGCGCGGGCTAAAGCAAGGCATAGCGACGTATTCACTTAGCCCAGGCAGACCGCGCTTCTCGCCGTTAAATCGTATTTCCTCGACGTTTGCGGCTGGTAATCATTTGGAATCGATAATATATTATTAATAAAGTAACATTTAGCAGCTGAAAGGATCAATTGTGTGGTAAAGACTCCAGGAAAGGGTAATAAACAGCTCTAAATAACCCACAACAGTGATCTACAGGGCGCTAACCCAGCCGTTAAAATCCTGGGGTTAACACAGCGGCAACACCGTCATTGTCGGCATATAGCACGGATAATCTGTTTTAATTTCCCCCCATAAAGCTGTTAATTATTCATATTCAGTGATTGACTTATTAAATGATTGACTTATTGATCATGAAATGGTAAATAACGCAGATATATACCTGTAGCAAAATTCCTTCACCGTTATGGATAGTCTGTGTTCTTCTGCTTTTATAAAGCTGTTAATTATCCAGATTTAATGATTGACTTAATGATCAGGAAATGGTAAATAACGCAGATATATACTTGTTTTAGCAAAATTCCTTCGGTTATATATAAACTGAGTTTTCATGACAATCTCAGACCATATTTACAACTAGCACGATGAGTTACGAATATTCAGATAATCTGCCAGGTGAGGCAAAGTTTGAATGACTCGGATACTGATGACGGGTTATATAAAGACTGATTGATTAATGGATTGTACTATACAAGTCAATGGAATAATCACTGTAACTGAGAATTACTCATCACAGTGTCAACATGACAAAGAAACACACGTCAGACCAAAGATCAAATAAAATTGATTGATTGACTGTTTATACAGAAAATTTACCATACGGTTATAAGCCACGGATACATACTCCTCCATGCTGATGTTAATCATTTAATAAGTCAATCCCTGAATATGGATAATTAACAGCTTTATTGGGGGAAATTAAAACAGATTATCCGTGCTATATGCCGACAATGACGGTGTTGCCGCTGTGTTAACCCCAGGATTTTAACGGCTGGGTTAGCGCCCTGTAGATCACTGTTGTGGGTTATTTAGAGCTGTTTATTACCCTTTCCTGGAGTCTTTACCACACAATTGATCCTTTCAGCTGCTAAATGTTACTTTATTAATAATATATTATCGATTCCAAATGATTACCAGCCGCAAACGTCGAGGAAATACGATTTAACGGCGAGAAGCGCGGTCTGCCTGGGCTAAGTGAATACGTCGCTATGCCTTGCTTTAGCCCACGCGGTTGTTGTCAGGGAGCGCCGCAAAGGCTGCTGGGATACCCCCGTCTAACAGAATGGCCTATCATCTTCCCCTCTCACCGAAAATACCCATCACACCTCACCGGAAACACACGAAAGTGAACGATATTGTGGGGAAAAACCCCACAGACAGGTCAGTACATGTCCTATCAGGTTCACAGGCCCCATTCACACAGACCGGAAGTGACGTCACACAAATTTCTGAGGTCAAAGGTCAACTGGAGGGTTAATCACGGCTATATACTACTCATGGGTCTAAAATAGCAACTAACTTCTTAGCCAACGCTGTTGAATCCTCTAAATTCTTATGAAACATAACAGCTTATATATGATTTAAATGTATTTTGATTATTGTCCCACTGCACAGCAGTGGGTGACCCAATGTGCCCCAGGTATGAGGCGCACTTGGGCACGTGTTTTGACATTTTAAAATGTAATTCTGGAGAAAAGTATAACAGATTTTAAAAAAATGTAACCGTATGGCATTCTAATTATTAGTTACTCAGCTACTCTACAAAACAATTATATCGGCGACTTTTGCAAAACAAAAAGTGTAAAAAGTCTCAGTGTAACTCAATCTGCCCTAGGGCTATCGGGGTTACGAATTTAGAGCGATTGCGACTCTGTACAATTCGCAGGTAAAATTATTCTGGTATGTCTGGGCTTGATCCCCCCCATCCTCGCTAAAACCAGGGGTATCTCTATCCTAGATATAGCCCCTGGCAGGCTTGGGCAATGTATCGCGATCAACGACACCATAGCGGCATCCTGCACATATTGACCAATCAGATCACTAAAGCACCGCGACCATGGCGACCGTGATAACAGATTCGAAAACACCATAGCTTGTGCGATATCCAGTGGCAGATGAACATGCACCTTTTCAACAACCATAAACATTAATAAATATAAACGAAACATAGTTTAAAACAAAATCTATTTGAAAATAAAATAAACCCATTCATCTACCATCAAACATCCAACAAGCCAGGCAAATGTAGAAAACACCGAAGCTTTAAAGGCGGTCCGCGAAGTCAGTGTATCCGACCTCACCTTCCCACTGAAGGACTTGAATTGGGTTGAAACGCACTGATTTCTATAAAATTTCACTGGTCTATCCATTAATATTTTATTGTTATGCGAGCTTGGATTAAATATTTTACATTCGGTATCAGCGAATAGTTTAGCAACGAAAGTAAAACCCAAACGTATTATATACCATCAGCGCAGTTTTTCTAGGTCACGTAACTGGAGTGTGGGCGGAACGCGGTTTGCTAGGCAAGTTGGTCAAGGGTTCGCCTTTGGCTCACAAATAGAAACCGCGACGTGGTGAAGATGGATCCCCCTGTGAGTTGACTAGGGGATGATAATCAAACTCGATACACATGCGAGAAAATTGTGACTAATCTGTGAACAATAACGAGAAAGAAAGGCTTACATTCTTATATCTAATTATGTTTAGGGTGACCCTTTCTTGGTAAAGCACAAATATTTGTGCTGGATGTGTCAGTCTTATGCGAGATTCGAACCCGCACCCTCAGAGTTTGGCACCAAAACCACTGCAAGCGCTCGGTTCATATTTCATATAAGGGTCACCAAACAATGCTTAAAAGTCCGAGAACAACATCGTGCCTAGACAATTTCAGCTGCAGAGAGGCCTGAACAATAGAAGTTTACATGACGTATCGACCAAACAGCACCCTGAACTACTAGACCACCTCAGCTTCCACTACAGCATATTTACTTGTATATCATGAAGTGGGAGCTAAGTTGGCCTAGAGGTTTAGAGTGCTTGCATTTTCTGCTGGCGATTTGGTGCCAAACTCTGAGGGCGCGGGTTCGAATCTCGCATGGGACTGTCCTATCCAATGAAACACTTGTGCTTTACCAAGAAAGTATCATCTCCAAAATAATTGGATATAAATGTTGTCTACTTTCGGAATGGTATAAGTATATATGCCTATAAACTCACCTTGAAACAGGCGCCACTTCCACAGAATGTCTTCGAAACGTTTCCATAGATGTGTGTTTCAGTTATATACAGCATAATCTCGTCTCGTTGTTTTGGCAGTTCCAATTTGTTAGGCTAATTGTGTTCATTTGGCTTCCCTCATTCTTCCTCCCACACACAAACAGCTTTTAACTATGGAAATTGGCAGGAATAATTGAGAACCGTGGCTTGCATTTGTCTCATTCATTCAGCCGGACAAACAATTGCTAATTTACTTGTACAACTTCTCTTCTGACGCAAATACAGTTGTAAATTATACCCGTCTTCTATCGAAAGTAGCAAGTTGTTATCTAATTTACAGAGAACAATAACAAAATGATGTCATAGGACTTCGTCGCGACGTTTTTCGTTCATGTCATCATAGATAGGCCTACAATCGTCAACCACATGCGTCGTTCACATATTGAAATACATTATGGTCTCACGTTAAAGTCACACCTTCAAGGAAAACTTGCCTGAGATACTTGGTATCTCACATATACGGAAGCGTATTAGAGCCAGTGTGAAAAAAAAATCCGAGATTTATCTCCTAATTAGGACTTATTATCTCCTAATTAGGAGAAAATTATCTCCTAATTAGGACTTATTATCTCCTAATTAGGACTTATTATCTCCTAATTAGGAGATAATTATCTCCTAATTAGGAGATAATAAGTCCTAATTAGGAGATAAATCTCGGATTTTTTTTCACACTGGCACTAATACGCTTCCATACACATACGCATAATTATAGATAATTATCTCCTAATTAGGAGATAATAAGTCCTAATTAGGAGATAATAAATCCTAATAAGTCCTAATTAGGAGATAATAAGTCCTAATTAGGAGATAATTTTCTCCTAATTAGGAGATAATAAGTCCTAATTAGGAGATAAATCTCGGATGATTTTTTTCACACTGGCACTAATACGCTTCCGTACACATACGCCTTGTAATAGCTACGTTGACAATTGCTTCGTCGCCCTGTTTATTGCGTACTGTAACTAGTGGATAAATATGTACGTTGGTTTGACTGAATGAAATGTGGGGTTTGCTAACGACCGACGTAAATAAATCCTACTTTTCAACAAATCGAAGTCTCCGCTAGTTACACAATATACACGAGGCGGTTTGGAACGGGGTTCAGTAGTAGTAGAGAATGTGCATATACCAGCCCTTGACTTTTGACAGCTGAGTGCAAACTTTGAGTGGCTTTGTGACGCCACTTTCGGTTCCAGGCACATGCCCATGTTCAGTAGAGTTTATGTTCAACTGAGTAAAGCTCGCTTAGCCTGACTGTAGGCATTTCACTCAAGTTGGGGAGAGCGGAAAGACGTGGGATGGGGGTGAAGTGGGACACCTGCATTACGTCATCACCTGCCAATCAATCAGAGACAATTTATGTGCACTCTCTGTGAATATTGTGGGAGGTCAGGTGTTTTGACAAAATACATGTGAGTTTGCATTTATTTTCACGTTTTAACGTCAAAACAGCTTTTTTGTTAACTCAGAACGATTCACCTCCGAGTAGTAATATCAAGCACTCAAATACCTTTTAAAGACCTGCTAAACTGGAACACGGGCCGTAGTGTGTCAGTCATGAATACCGACTGTAACTTTACGGCACTGTCCACAACCGTAACAAAGATGTGGCTGTGTTTGCATATTATAACCTGGGGAGAAATGGGACAGAAGTGACACATCTCCCTGACGGATGGGTGACACATCTCCCTGACGGATGGGTGACACATCTCCCTGACGGATGGGTGACACATCTCCCTGACGGATGGGTGACACATCTCCCTGACGGATGGGTGACACATCTCCCTGACGGATGGGTGACACATCTCCCTGACGGATGGGTGACACATCTCCCTGACGGATGGGCCATTTCTCCTCTATATGTTCCATTTGCACATTTCCGTGTTGTAATTCTTTGTCGTTTTTCTTACCGGTTAGTAGATATCAATAAGTTTTCAATAAACAAATGTGTTGAAAGTTCATATTAGTTGTCATTTTTGTGTGTCCCATTTCTCCCTGTCCAGTATTCCAAGTCTCCAGACGGTGTCCCAGCCAGCCCTAAATTTTGACTATTTTTGTTGTGTACTAGAGCTTGCGAAGTTAAATCTGTCGCGTATCAGAGAATGCAAAGTTAAGTCATAAAGTTATAAAGATTCATTCTTCCAAGAGTGTAGTGACAAACAGTGGAACTGGAAACAGTGTCTCACGTCTCCCCGCTGTCCAAATTGGGTTGGCTCAATTTCTTTGCACACAATTGTTTTTCACAGAGCAATGAAGTGTTAGGTGGCCAACTTCCCTGCCAGGTTCAGTTGGTCATTTTTCGAAGAATACTTGTACTCTCTAATAAAACTTGTGTGAAAAGTTCACTCAAGTAAGAGTAGATATCAATCCCACTCAAGTTTAGTGAAATTCTCTTCATTTTGAGTGAAATCCATACAATATTCAATTGATAGACCTTTCAATTTGAGTAAAGTTGATTCGACTCAGTCAACTTGACTGAAAATTTTCACTCAAGTACTTGAGTGGGATCTATTTCCAGCCTTGTTCTAGTGGAATTTCACTCAAGTGATTTTAGAGAGTAATAACAAAGAGGGTGTCTGGCTGTAGGGCCTACATTCGATGCATGAGTGAGTGTATAGAGCAAGGGTGTGTTCCATCTTATAAACTGAAAACCAAATATGCGTATATAGGCAGCCCTGTAGCGGACAGCTCTGACAAATAGTATTGTATTCTCTATCACTGCGCTCTGCACTCCTTGTGACGTGAGTATTGCGAGATGAAAATCTATACCTTACAGATCAAGCGTCAGGTTCTCATCATGACCGGCATGTCATACACATTGCTAGCTGACAAAACCTGCTTCTTCTATTACCATACACTCATAAAATCCCCAAACCTCTTTTATCCACTGCGGCGTATACTATGACACCAAGGTAACATTTGTTGTTCGAAACCAACACACCTTGCTTTTATCAAAGCTTGGAACCAGATTTCCCCTCCCAGACAATTTGAGCTACCAAGATACAAGATGTTCAGGGCAACCATGTCACACACCCAGGCGATATACCTTAAACTCCCATGGGAAAACAACCTTCGGTCACCAAAGCGATATTCTCCCGCCACCAGCGTAGGTACTTGAAGTTGCCAAGACAATCACCAACAGTCGCTCACACGTTCATTCACCAAGTTAGTTTACGCTCACCCACAAGGGCAGGCTACTCATTAAAACAATGCAATTCTAATAACCAAGACCAAATGTTTTCAGGAAATATCTATCAGTCACCAAAGCCTTTACCAATATCATCAGTTCACGGGTAATTACTAACCCAGGCGGTGAGAAGTCAGAGTATGAATTTCTTACCAGAATCAATACCCAGAAATATCACTCCCCACCACCCAGTCCCACGTGAACAGTCCACTCAGGGTCAGTTGCCCTGGGCATGAGGAAGGGATGTAACCTTTTGGTTAGTCTTGACTGCATGCGACATGCTATGTCTCGGCCAAACAGGTTCATTTGAATATTCACTTCTTCTGGCTGCCTTCAGCCTCCAAAAGCAATCTATCTCCAGAGACC
This sequence comes from Hanleya hanleyi, assembly GCA_036873755.1. Taxonomy (NCBI): domain Eukaryota; kingdom Metazoa; phylum Mollusca; class Polyplacophora; order Lepidopleurida; family Hanleyidae; genus Hanleya; species Hanleya hanleyi. The sequence goes on along the minus strand of JAVTVY010019685.1, from coordinate 14,442 downwards.
TACTAAGATTACTCTTTGCGACCGCTAGAATATCTACTGGAGTTCACCAATACTACCACCATCAGTCACAAATATACGCATTCGCTAAATTAAGCTATGCTCAGGCACAAATACAACTTGAGCTACACATCAAAACAAGGCAATTCTGATAATCAAGACAAATTTACTTTCAGCAAATATCTATCAGTCACAACGGCAATCTACGAGAGAAATGCTTTCAATTTCTAAGCCTAATTCCTTCAGCTACCAAGGCTACTTATATTTTCAGCTACCAAGGTCTTTGCCCACGCCATTCCTCCACGGGTATGTACTGACACAGGCGGTGAGGGGTGAATCCCGGACGAGTCCAAGATGGAAATGTCTTACCCCACCACCCAGTCCCACGTGAACTCAGGGTCAGTCAGAACTCGGGGGTGAGGATAGGGTTTAACATTTGGCTTATTCGTGGTCGCATATAACATGCTAACGTTCAGTCAATCAGGTTTGATTATACAAACATTGTACTTCAGCAAACACTAATCTCAGCTTTCTACCTATACACGATTCCACTTACGAAACCAACCATTTAACCACCAAATTAATGTGAACCACGCAGGAAAACTACTGCAAACTACCACAGAAGGCTACATGGCCAATCAGGCTGTAACATGGCCACCAAGACCACCCACCAAGGCCAACTCCTGATAATTTGTCGTCAGCCACACATTCTGTAAAATGATCACTCGAGATAATTTCCCATCAGTCAGGCTAATCGGGCTATAAAATGACCACTAAGACCAGACGTCAAGCCACAAGGGCTAATTATAAATAGCGGCTAAAGCCAGCCATCAAGGCTAATCAGGCTATAAAATGACCACCAATACCAGCCACTAAGGCCAACTCGAGAGAATTTGTCGTCAACCACGAAGGATAATCAGGTTATAAATTGGCCACCAAGACGGTTCACCAAGGCCAACTCTTGATAATTGTCGCCTGCCACGCAGGCTGTAAATGGCCACAAAGATTAGCCACCAAGGTTAACTCGAGATAATTTTCATCAGCCACAAAGGCTAATCAGGCTTTACAATGACTACCAAGGCCAGCCACTACGGCCAACTCGAGACAATTTTTGGTCAGCCACAAAGGGTTAATTATAAATGGCCACCAAGGCTAATCAGGCTATAAATGGCCACCAAGGCCAACTCGAGAAAATTTGTCGTCAACCACAAAGGCTAATCAGACTATAAAAAGACCACCAAGACTAGCCACCAAAGCTAAATCGAGTCAATTTGTCGTCAGCCATAAAGGCTAATCAAGCTATAAGACCATCCACCAAGGCCAACTCCTGATAATTTCAGCCACAAAGGCTGATCAAGCTATAAATGACCACCAAGACCAGCCACCAGGTTCAACTCGAGAGAATTTGTCGTCAACCACGAAGGATAATCAGGTTATAGAGCGGCCACCAAGACCATTCACCAAGGCGAACTCTTGATAATTTTAGTCAGTCACACAGGCTGTAAATGGCCACCAGGATTAGCCACCAAGGCTAACTCGAGATAATTTTCATCCGCCACAAAGACTAATCGGGCTGTAAAATGACCACAAAGACCAGATACCAAGGCCAACTCGAGACGATTTGTCATCGGCCACAAGGGCTAATTATAAATGACCACCAAGGTTAACTAGGCTATAAAATGGCCACCAAGGCCAACTCAAGAAAATTTGTCGTCAACCACAAAGGCTAATCAGACTATAAAATGACCACCAAGATTAGTCACCAAAGATAAATCGAGTCAATTTGTCGTCAGCCATAAAGGCTAATGAGGCTATAAGATTGCCAACAAGACCATCCACCAACGCCAACTCCTGATAATTTCAGCCACAAAGGCTAATCCTGATATAAAATGACCACCAAGACCAGCCACCAAGGCCAACTCGAGACGATTTGTCATCCTAATTGTAAATGGCCACCAAGGCTAATTAGGCTATAAAAAGGCCACCAAGGCCAACTCGAGAAAATCTGTCATCAACCACAAAGGGCTAATTATAAAGTGGCCACCAAGACCATCCACCAAGGCCAACACTTGATAATTTTCGCCAGCCACACAGGATGTAAATGGCCACCAACATTAGCCAACAAGGCTAACTCGAGATAATTTTCATCAGTCACAAAGGCTAATCAGGCTATAAAATGACCACCAACACTAGGTACCAAGGTCAACTCTAGAAAATGTGTCGTCAACCACAAAGGCTAATTATAAATGGCCACCAAGGCTAATCAGGCTATAAAATGACCACCAAGGCTAGCCATCGAAGCTAAATCGAGTCAATTTGTTGTCAGCCATAAGGCTAATCAGGATATGAAATGGCCACCAAGACCATCTACCAAGGCCAACTTCTGATAATTTCAGCCACAAAAGCTAATCAGGCTATAAAATGACCATCCAGGCGAACTCGAGACAATTTGTCGTCAGCCACAAAGGGCTAATTATAAATGGCCATCAAGGCCATCCACCAAGGCTAATTTGAGATAATTTGTCTTGAGTCACAAAAGCTCATTATAAAAGGCCGCCAAGGCCAGCCATCAAGACTAATTTGAGATAATTTATCTTTGCAGGGGCGCTAAGGCCAGCCACCAAGGCTAACGTTACATAATTGTCTTTGGGCACAAACGTTAATTTTAAAATGACCACCAAGGCCAATTGGATATAATGTCTTTAACCCCAAAGGCTAATCAGGCTATAAAATGGTCACCAAGACCATCCACCAATTAGGCCAACATGATAATTTCAGCCACAAAGGCCTAATCAGGCTATAAATGATCACCAAAGCCAATCACCAAGGCCAACTCGAGACAATTTTCGCCAGCCACAAAGGCTAATTATAAATGGCCAGTACGGCCAGCCACCAAGGCTAATTGAGATAATTTGTCTTACGTCACAAAAGCTAATTATAAAAGGCCACTAAGGCTAATTTGAGTCACAAAGGCAAATCAGGCTATAAAATGACCACCAAGGCCAGCCATCAAATCCAACTCGAGACAATTTGTCATCAGCCACAAAGGGCTAATTATAAAATGGCCACCAAGGTCAGCTACCAAGACTAATTTAAGATAATTTGTCTTGAGTCACAAAAGCTAATTATAAAAGGCCACCAAGGCCAGCCACCAAGGCCAAGTCCAGCCACCAAGGCTAATTTGAAAGGCTAGCTACCAAACCAAATTTTGTATAATTCGCCATCGCCAACATTTAGTCTAGTTATTAAAAAAGGCCACCAAGGCTGTTTTCACAAAGTTGTTCTCCAACACAAAAAGAATAGTAAAAGTCCGAATCGCCACCTAAAGTCATCGGACAGCTTAATTCAAAATAGTGTAATTTCCAGTCATCAAGTTAAGAAAATTGGCCACCAACCTGACCGGAAGCACAGCATGCTGAATATATCAAGTAGCCCTACCAAAATGGATGGGGAAGGAGGTGGTTAAATGTTATATAGTAGAACGGAGTGGGAGCTGGGTGGCGGGGGGGGGGGAGTGTCGGGATTTTAGCGCTACGTAATATATCTCAGCTTCACTCAGTCAGACACTGTGGCGCACATTTCCAACAACATGTCAGCGAGTACGGTACTCTGACCTCGTCAACTTGAACACGCGGGTTTCTCCATAACCAGAGCGAAGAATGCAGGCCAGCACCACATCATCTATGGGAGACTCAACAGGATATAATTCCTGTATAAAACCACGGTAGTTTCATCTCAGCACACACACAAACAACTTGCCCATTTTCAAAACGAGTAAAGAAAAAATATCCTCTTAATTCTCTTCAGATGTCCACATCTGTACCACGTACGTCTGCCTCGTTGCACGTTCATATTTATGAATGATAAAATTAGGTCAGACTCCCCGTCACAACTCGTTTTGACATGCGCAGTGAAATGGAGTAGTGGGGAAATTCAGTCATAAGGCTCTCTATGTTTCTCCGTGTTGAAGAAAAGGTCACTTGGAGCGAGGTGGAAGGGGAAAGGATCCCCAAGTCAAATCAGTTACCCGGTGAGCGCTAGACCGATGAAATGTTGTTGCTGTTGCTGCTCAACGATTTCTTTCACCGTTGCAAAAGTTTGAATAAGCAAATTATAGCAATCTGATAATTCTTGCATCTGTTATTCTGCACGTTGTCGTATAATACTTATGCAAAACAGAACAATATTTGGAGAGAAACATGTTAAGAGAGCTTTTGGAATTTTGTCAATGTTATTGAGAGAGAAAGAATCTCACAATGACATTAAATGGGCTGCTTGAAATAAATAGATGTCAAGTTCGGAGAGAAAAAAAATTAAAATTGGTCATATAAAATTGCCTTTCATCATGTCCAGATGGTTAATGATTGAAGAATAAAATTTGTCAAAACTGGACAGTTTGAAACCATTGTAAAATACAAATAGGCATCCTTGGTGGTCAAAAAAGGCTATCGAGAAGAAATTGTCAAAAAGTAACATCTTGTGTACCGAAATTTGACAATGTTAACAAACGTTTTCTTATCCAGCGAATCACAGACTAAAGCCCAACAGACAGATGCCCATGGACAAAACTCCCTGTGGAAGAAAGCCCCAGCCACTAACCATTAATCAATAGACAACTCCCTGTGGAAGAAAGCCCCAGCCACTAACCATTAATCAATAGACAAATCCCTGTGGAAGAAAGCCCCAGCCACTAACCATTAATCAATAGACAACTCCCTGTGGAAGAAAGCCCCAGCCACTAACCATTAATCAATAGACAACTCCCTGTGGAAGAAAGCCCCAGCCACTAACCATTAATCAATAGACAACTCCCTGTGGAAGAAAGCCCCAGCCACTAACCATTAATCAATAGAAAAATGAAAAAGGATTTCTACACTAAATAATAATTTATTGCTTCGTATATATGGAATAGTTTAACAGCATAAAGTTTCACAGAATCGATTTTGATCAGGTGCGACGGAAGGAATACAACATGGGAGGAGGGGGGGGAGCAAATCGGGGGTGGGAGCGGGAGGGGATGTCACCCTTGCGCAATTGTCACCCTGAGACGATTGAGACCATTTTAGGTTGAAAAGTTTCACAATTTTCGCCTTTCTAATCTCCCATGAAACAAAAAAAAGATATTACTAAAATATCGTTGTTCAGATTAAACCATCTTCTCGTCAGTTTAAATCAAAGTCAACTTCTAACACCTCTGCAAGAAGAGGTCCCTCGTCGATGTGTATGTTATTGCATCAATGCAAAGCTGATTTTGGTTTAATTCACAAAGACTGTGCTGGAGTTAACACTAAATCAGGTAGTACAAACAATAAGAAGTAGATGGCACTTGGCATGAAACTGCAACTTAAAACTTCAGTCACGATCAATATGGACCCGTGAAGTGAAACATATCGACCCTCTATGGCTGCGCGGTCTCGCTCAGGAGTCCTGTGACTCTAAAGCTGAGCGGTCTCGCTCAGCTGTCCCGCGTCGACACGGACCGATCGAGCGGCCTCGCTCGGGTTCGTTGTGGATGCCGATGTCAGGTTTAACCTTTGGCACTATGACGAGATATTTTCAAGTACGAATAAGGATAAGGAGTGCTGCGCGTCTGTACTCGTGATTTATAGTCCCAGCTCGTCAGTATAACTTTTAGAGGATCTGTCTCCCCTCAGCTTGTCAAGCAACTCCAGACAGTTATGCAATACGGTAGCTTGGCCCTTCTCCGCGGCATCAGCACTCGGTAACTCTCGGTATCTTGAGTGATTTTCGGCAGGACCGGCAACAACCTCGGTAGGTTCGGCTATCTCTGGCCCTCGGCAGATTCGGCACTCCCCGGGAACTCGGTAGATTCGGCAGGTTCGTCTCCCCTCGGAAGGTTCGTCTATCCCAGGCTCTCGGCAGATTCGGCACTCTCCCGCAACTCGGTAGGTTCGTCTCCCCTCGGCAGGTTCGGCTATCCCAGGCTCTCGGCAAATCGGCACTCTCCGGCAAATCGGCAGGTTCGTCCCCCCCACGTATGGATCGTCTATCCCCGGCGCTTTTCAGATTCAGCAATCTCCGGCCGCATGGCAGAAACGGCAACCACGGCAGGCTCGTTTCCCGTTGGCGGGTTCGTCTGTCCCCGCCCCTCGGCAGATTCGGCATTCCCGACTTGGTACTACATCGGAAATTTTGCCACCAAATCGGCAATATCGGCTCCACTTCGGGAAGTTCGGTACCAGTCTGTCCGATTTGGCACTCTCAACGCGAATTATCCACCACCACGCACTTAGATGGAATGAGTGCGCATTCTCCTGGCCTCTAGTAACCCCACAATGCCCATGTCTTCTCCTTAGCTCTTATTACTTCGAAAGTTGACGTCTAAGAGAAAAATTCGGCTGTGCATGCCAATTTATACCGAGGATCGGAGATAGTCGAACCTGCCAAGGGGAGACGAACTTACCGAGGTTGTTGCAGGTCCTGCCGAAGATCACCCTAGATATCGAGAGCTACCAGGACGTACTGAAGCCGCCGGGAAGGGCCAAGCTACCGTATTACTGAACTGTCTGGAGTTGCTTGACCAGCTGAGGGGGAACAGACCCTTCAGAAGTCGTTCTGTCGAGCTGGGAGTATAATCAGGCGTACACATGCACAGCACTCCATTTCATTATTCGTACTTGTAAATATCTTTCACCTATCTCTATTAAATGTCTTAACTTCATTGAATCTTTGTTTTGATCTGTCCATAGTAATCCGGTCTTCTAATCTCGTCATAGTGCCGAAGGTTAAACCTGACATCGACATACAGAACGAACCCGAGCGAGACCGCTCGGTTAGTATCGACAGGTGATAGCTTGGCGAGACGGCTCAGCTTAAGAGACACTGGACTCCTGAGCGAGACTTCTCAGCGATAACGATTCGACATGTTTCAATTTGATGGCAGCGGAAGGATGACTGAAGGACGAAGCCTGGGATTAACTGGACTGGATACCCCTGAACTTGACAATTGACTGAGAACTGGTGTATCGCCGTTGGAGCAGTTAAATGCCTTCCTTAGAAACAAGTCCCAGAGGAAGTGACAGGGGCGCTGTAGTTCAACCAGTATGAAGAGATGTCAGCCAGCAGAGAACTTCAGGTGATGTGGGAAGAGCTACACCAGATGGAGATAGGATTGCAAAGCTTCATCGGGTCATTCTCTGCTGCAACATCGACGTCCCTCCTCAGACTGATGTGAAAAGGATGCCTGGTGTATCGACGCCATCTGGAGATAGTTCAGCATCCAGTGGTGAGCCGAACAGCATCCCCGAGACAACGGGGAAAAGTGCCAAGACCTATGAACACGTTGGTGAAGCCGGTTACATTCGGCGGAAGTTCGCAACATCTTGCCGTATTTCTACGTGGGTCTGTCCAGCAGATCTGGTCTAGCCTGAAATTCAGACCAGGGGAGATTGAGTTTGATCCGTTGAAGGATGTTCTGGGAGACGAGATCCGATTGAGAGTGTGGCAGTCCGATCTCAAGACGCTTGAAAAAGCTGTCCAATTATTCGTGGGGATGAACCTGCCGAGGGCCTGGGATAGGGAGACGAACCTGCCGAGTTGCCGAAAGTGTCGCATCTGGCGAGGGCCTGGGATAGCCGAACCTGCCGAGGGGAGCTGAATAGATCGGCAGTTCGATAGATGGAAGAAAGAGGGAGATCTCCCCTGAAATTTTTCCGAGATTTCAGACGCTTCTCTTCTAATTGTTAACCCAGTCACAATATTAGTAGTAGAAGGGCACCTTCGTACCTATTCAGTGGCAGATAACTCTTTCGCGGCGGGCTGGCGGCTGGGTCAAAGGTCATTGAGTACACTTCCGGTCATGTGACCGAAAGTGTATTTCTTCGCGATGAGGCGATCATTTCCTGCGGTGATTCGGTCACTTCCGGTACCAGAGGTAAGCCTCCGAGGCCAGAATATTCCCCCGTCAATGTGAATGGGCTTCCTAGTCACGCCAATGTTAATGTCGCCTCGACGGAATCTCCGAGAATGTCCCGGAATCTTCGGCAATGTCCTATCAGCTCCGGGAATGTCCGATCATCTCCGGGAATGGACGAGGCAAGTCTTGCCCTGTCAAGGGTATAGCTTATAGGTTATAATCCCCATACACAGCTATACATGCAGCAGGAAAATCCCCCTGGCACTGGTGGGAGTCGAACCCGCACTGCACGCATCAAATGCTGACACGTTCTCCGTTCAGCTACGAGTCAGTAGAAATAAGGAAAGATTGAAAATACCCTGATATACCTCAGGTACTAGAGGGCAGATAGAGTTTTATGTTATAGGCCCAATGTGGTATGGAGTGTGGCATTTTATTTTATTTCCTGTCTCACGCCGTAGAATACGCTGTCAGGGATCTAGATGCCATGGGTTGACTTTCGCTGAAAATATCTGACTGCGCAAGCGTGGTGCATTGGCAGATTTTGTGTGGACGTCTTGAGTTCTAGGTGGACCATCCGTGGTCCGATTGGGTCGTGTGAGGTGTCTTAGTGAAGCACTCTTGGAGGAGCGTCCGACTGGATGGGTGTATAATGGAACTGCCGTCCATCTGCGCATAGACAGCGGGAAAAGTGCATTGGAATGGTCGTTTTGTGGTTCAGGTGGACCATCCGTGGTTCGATTGGGCCGTGTGAGGAATCAATTTGAAACACTCGTGGAGGAGCGTCTGACTGGATGGATGTGTCGTGGAACTTCCGTTCATCTGCGCATGCGGAGTGGGAAAAGGGCCTTGCAATGGATGTTTTGAAGTCGAGATGGGCCGTGTGATGTGTCATAGTGAAGCACTCGCGATGAGCGTTCAGTTGGACGGGAGTGTCGTGAAAATGCTGTCCATCTGCGCATGCGCAGTGGAAAAGGAAATTTGAGTGGACATTTTGGGGTAGAGATGGACCATCCATGGTCGGAATGGGTCGTAAGGTGTGTAATACTGGGCCGCTATTATACCGTGTGGGGTAGACTAATGTGACTTCATCAGTAGTAGCGGAAAGATATTTAAACTCGTTGCCCCATTAGTAGTATAAAAAGCAGCCACTCAGTATATTTGTCATATGACCTTTGCGGAGAGTTTTACAGTAACGCTTTAACTTTACAAGCGTCTAGTCCGTCATTCATAATCCAGCCGTCGTCCATTAGAGAATATCCGCGTCCATAATCCAAAGACCTATTCCATTTTCCATATAACAGTATTAGCACCAAATTCAAAAAGACAATCATAGTATACAAAAACATAGGCTAGTTTCCTGCAAGAGAGAAGCGGTCAACAGTTTTCACTGATGCCGGCATGACATCATGATGTTCCAAAAATATCAAATCCGTATCAAATCCGTATCAGTATTCATCTAAAGAATGATGTATCTCAGTCACGCTTTGATTGTGACTGTTCATATGAGTACCATGAGGTTCTTGAAGTACATGGGTTCATACGGCCCCTAGCCCCGGGTTAAGCGGAATTATCTTAACGCCTTTTCTTAACGTCTCAACGCCCTATCGTAATGGCTTAGCGCCATATCGTAAAGCGTTAACGCATTGTCAGCCTTCCAATCACACATAGACATGCTCTGACCATTGACCCTTGAGCCTTGCTGAAAGTGACCTCATCCCCGGAAGTGATGTGAAGGCGTTGATACGGGCGTTAAAGCTTCAAGATAGGGCGTTAAGGCATTAATATAGGGCGTTGATGGGCGTCACTGAATTTCAATGAATTAGAGTCAATTCCATGGGATACCTAGACCCATCAGAGCTTCCGGGCTATTTCACCAGGGCGTTGAAGCATTAAACTGGGCGTTGGCGAGCGTTACTGAGTTTCGTCCATAAAAGCAAGGGTATCACAAAGACGTGCACAATCGACGTTCAAATGATTAGAACACGTCTAACGGACAAAAGCGAACATGGCCGAAGGTTGACGCATCACCAAACAGCGGCTTCTGTTTTGACAAGAACAACCGGGAATACATCTAACGGACAAGAACGAATATGATATACAACATCAAACTGCGGTTTTTGATTGGACAAGAGCATAATTGGATTGTAGACATACGTAACGCGGCTCTCCCAGTTTGGGTATAATGTAACATTGTGGAGAATAAACTATATGGAAACTTGTGAATGTCTTGATCTTTCTCTCTCCCATTTGTGATGTCACGGGTCAGGGACCAATGGCTAAAACATGTGCGTGTGATTGGATAGTTGACAATGCGTTAAGGCGTTACGATGGGGGGTTAAGGATAGCTGTCCCCTTAGAGGGTCAAAATTGGTCATTTTTTTAATTTTTTTCATTCAAATATTCACTATTTCCTCTAACATCTGGTGAAAAAATGAAATCAAGATTGTAAATAGAAGTACTTCAATATTAGGATTAAAAAATTAGTTTCCGAGGCACTGGAACAATTAAGCAGATTGCCTTAGCTTGGGCTTGGCTACTATTATTTTTGTCTGTTAAATTTCTCTTTCCAAAACCCATTTCCGCAGTATTTTGGTAAGCTAATTTTCTATTAATCCTAATTATTTACATTAATCTACCCCCTTCTGATCAAAACCATGCAAACATCCGTATTTTTGTTTCTAATTATAACAGTGACACTTCACTCAGACACCCGCAGTGACAGGTCTGAACAATTCTCACCTAAACAAGTTTTAGCAAGTTTTTTAAGTTTAAATTGGACTTTAAACCGCCTTGATGAGAAAAAAAACTTAGTGTAATAGTTATCCAGAATAAACACGAATTCGAGTAGGTCCCATTAGACAGATTAAAAATGTATTTGACAATAAAATTCAAGCAAAAAAATTGGATTTCTAGCCTTTCATTTTTGTACAAAATCCGAGATTTAAACGTTTATTTCTCGAAAAGTATCCATGCTACGCTTTTGAAATTTGGCATGCTTGTTACTTATAAGATGATCTAGTAAACTTTATCTCACTTTCTGTTAAGTTCGAATTAAATTTTTAATTATTCAACTTTTAAGACAAACGACCGAAAAATAGTACGTTTTTTTCAATTTATTTTAATACAATAACTGTAAAAACAAAACCAGGCAAAAATTCAAAAAAATGAGATAAGGTTTACTAGTTTGAATTGTCTCCTATCTAGGTATAAAGGCCAAGGGCCCCAATGTGCTCTAGTTTTCGTTTTATTTTACACTGCCGTACAGAAAAAGTTCATGATGTTTTTTAATTAGTAAATACATAGATGCACCGTTTCAGATAGGGTGGACATTCGGGAATGTGGGTAGCTTCCGAGATATAGCTCAAAATAGAGTCATTTGCTAGATATTTTATATTTCATAATTTAAGGGGGTAGGGTTGTTAAAATAGCCATTGTGTCTCTAGTTTTGGGTTTACTGGAACATATTTAATATATTCGATTTCCTGGTATATAGCCAACCATAGTCATATAAATATAATTACGATTAATTAATTAATGGGATCAGTAGAGGTCAAAAGGTCATGACCTTGATCTAAAAACTGTTTTTTGGTATTTTCACTATTAAAATGACTTGATTTGTTTTCTACTTGACCAAATTACAAATATCTTTATATATTGTCAAATTACTGTACCCTGGGCAGTTTTTGAAAACAATATGGACTTCATTTGTAAACATTTTCATTTCAATAATCGACTGTAAACATCTTCCAAAATTCATCAAATATTCTCAAAGTGGTATTTCAGACGTATGCGCTGGTATAAGTTGCCTCAGTAGATAACATTTCATCTATAAAACCTTCCTCATACAGTTTGTGATGCCTTATAAGATACCAAGGAATGTAGTGCAATCAAAACAAAAAAGTTTCAAAGTCTATAATTGGTTCCGATAGCTTATCAAGTGTGACCTACTGTGAGCTACTGTGACCAAGCTAAGTACAGATATTCAAACAATAGTATGAAGAGTGGAATTCTATTATTTTACTCACAATTCTGTTGATAATCACGCAATGAACGTTATAAGTGTTTATCATTAATTTTGTATTGTAAATTTTAAGTGTAATTAAGTGTTAGTTCGAGGTAAATGTACCATCATTTTATATACATATTACACGATTACCTGTTTCCTTTTCGTCAGACAGTAGTCTACCACCGAAGCGACAGAAGCTTGAGGACAATACCATAGACTGGACCAAGTGCATTCGATGCCAGAATGTCGATGTGCGACCAGTAAGTAAAGCCAGTCCAGAATCCATTACCAAGTTTTGGAGTGCCGCTGTTCTAAGGGAAGACGACGTGTACATTCGATTGCGTGGTGTCGACTTAGCCAGCAAGGATGTCAAGTGGCACAGTGACTGCTACAAGGAATACACCCATAAGAAGACTCTGGAGACATTATCAAGTCCATCAACCAGCGAAGATGTTCCAGAAACAGTTGGATCAAGACGTAGATCAACTTTTAGCCATGACTACACAAAGTGTATGTTCTGTAGCTGTTTGAAGAAAAGGGGCGATCGAGAATTAATTATGGTGCGAACTTTTAACTTTCAACAAACAGTCGAGAGAGCGGCAAATGAAAGACAAGATGATAGGATGCTGGCATTAATTGAAATGTCTGGCCGTGATTTGGTGGCAGTGGAAGCAAGGTATCATAAAGTTTGCCACAGTACATACATAAGCGAACGGAACGTCGATGCTCAGAAGAAGAAGGCGGAAGCCATCAGGGAAGATAAAATTCCCTCAGAGGACTCATTCAAGTCGCTATTAGAGGTGATCGAGCTCAAACTTAAGAAGGGCGAAATCTACGACATGAAAGATGTCGTAGACATATTTCGATCAAACAATCCTGAAGGTGAACCCCGTGTGTCATATTTGAAGTCTAAGCTGATGAAGCATTATGGAAATGAGATAACGTTCCAGAACAGAAAACCTAAAACGCAGCTGGTCTTCTGGACAGACTTAGCAGGCAGCCTGGTTACTGACAGCTTCACTGACCCAGAAGACGTGGGAGACTTCAGTGAAATACAGGACCCCCCAACCGAAGAAGACGAGATTATTTCCAAGAGACAAGCTCTGTTTGCAGCAGCTGCGATTTTGCGCGAAGAGCTCTTGAATGTCAAAGGAATTGGTCTCAAACCCCTTCGAATGAGTGATATTTCAACACAGAAAACATCGGATATTGTTCCTGACAATGTGTATGCTTTTATCCGATGGGTTGCCAAAGGCAGTGAGATTGAGGATATTCAGACTGGACACGACATCTGCCAAGACGATGCTGACCGTCAGAAGAAATGCATGTTGTCTGTATCACAAGACCTAATCCATTTGGTGACCAGTGGAAGAGAAAAGACTCCAAAACACGTGGGTCTAGCCATGAGTGTTTGGCACCAAACTAGGAGCTCTGTTCTGGTGACTATGCTCAACAGACTAGGCCACTGCATAAGTTATGACACTCTACAGCGACTGGATACCTCCCTGGCAGACAGAGCCCTCCAGAAGTACAGGGAAGAGGGAGTTATCATACCAACCAACATCTATCCAGGTATATTCACACAGGTGGCTGCTGACAACCTTGACCTCTCCGAAGAAACCCTTGACGGAAAACTCACCACCCACTCAACAACAGTGGTACTCTTCCAAGAGGTTAGTCTCATAAGCTCAGATGATCAGGTATCAGAACGAACCCCACTTCAGAGAGAAAAGTTCACGCAGGATAAAGGAGAGCTCTATCAAATACAACCTTTCTATGCATCGGGAAGGAAACCGGAAGTTACAGAGTACAAAGGTCATTCAATTACTGACCGGATGAAACCAATTCCCGTGGAAGAAACAAAATTGGATTTTTCGTGGTTGCTGCTGAGAGAGAAGTCGTCAGGTGATACAGACAGCCAGCGTCGCATCATTTCCGGATGGACAGGCTTCAATTCCATGATAGTCGAGGGACCTGCACATGTAACTGCAATTGGCTACTGTCCGTTACTTCCAGCTTCGCCAACCGATTATTCAACTGTCTACACAGTCCTGCGTACTGTTCAGAACATCATGGAAGCGCTCGAACAGAAACAGTCCATCATCACTTTCGATGAGGCCATCTATTGTAAAGCTAAGGAGATCACATGGAGACGACCGGATCAGTTTGCAGATGTCATCCTCAAACTTGGTGGCTTTCATATTGTCTTAAACTTCCTTGGTGCAATCGGGAAGGCTTTAAACAGCAGTGGTCTTGAAGATCTGCTTGTTGAATCTGGTGAGTATGCTCCAAACACTACCGCAGCGTTATTGAAGGGCAAAATGTACAACCGTGGCGTTCGCGCCCATAAGCTACTGCTAGAGGCAATGACGCGACTCTGCTGGCAAGCATTCGCGCAATGGAGAGACAAGAATAAAGACGATCCAGAGGTGGTAACTGCTGGCAAATGTGAAGCAGAAGTCCTAGTGCTTCACCGAGATTGCATGCGTGCATTTGAATACGGCGACAACGCAGATAAACAACGTACAGTCAACAGTCTGTGTGTCAAGGTCCAACCATT